>CABHPP010000777.1:23450-37873 GCA_902168425.1 Peromyscus attwateri | reverse complement strand
GTGTGCTCTTCCCTGGGGAAGACTGTTTCTTCCACTCTTGGCATTTATTATGTTGCCTGTGTTCTTCATAGACTTGAGGCCTGTTGGACTCCATCACCTCCATTTTAGCACGTCTAATGAATGTTGTCCTTGTACAGCTGCTGTTCAGGGAGTCGAGTTGTTGAAACTTTATGGGTGTGGCTTCTGGCATTCCTAGGAGGCACATTCTCAGTGTAAACTCCTTGGTTCCCTGGCTCTTACAATCTTTCTGTTCCCTTTCTTCAGTACTTCCAGAGCCTTAGGTACAGGACTTGGAGGGACCCGTTGGGACTGGGCTCCACAACTCTGTATTTTGATTGGTTTTGGTTTTCTATAATCGTCTCTGTTGCAAAGAGAAGTTTCCTTGGTGAGTGGTAAGGTCTACACTTACCTGTAAAGTTGATGCTGTCATCTTCCGTTAGAGTTGGTTGCTCTCACATAGAGAGAGATCTTACAGAATTTAGGAACAGAAAACATCAGTGAGGAAGCCTCTTGGGGCTAGAAAGCCGTGAGAACATAACTGTCCATGGCTGTGTCTGTAGTCCCCATGTTCTCCATGTCATCTTATTTGTCTCCTCCATCCCTCAGTCTGTGGGCCAAGCTGTAGCCCTGCGTGACCTTGGCCCCGACTGGATCCCATGATACTCAAGGATGCATTATCTATTGGCTTAACAAACCACAGCCAGCCGGTATCAGCCTTAACTTCAGATTCCTTGTTGAGCAATCTGATTGGTTTAACTTTTTCGTTTTAAGCCAAGCCACACTATTTGTAGGTTCCTAGCCCCCGGTGAATCGGTCTTTCTTGGGTCAGTTACTCATTTCTGTTCAGTTAGATGTTAGACAACTACAGTCCCATGGCCTGCTGCTGAACTGCAAGCAGAACAGATTTCTATAGGGGTCAAGGATGGGACAGTCACCCAGAAGTGTGTGTGTGTGTGCACGCGCGCATACACGTACACATACACATACACATACACACGTACAGTAAGGATGCAGTCTGAGAAACCATGGAACAGAAACTTTATTCTGCTTTTGTTCTCACACCAGTGTCTTTGTACAGAAGCAATTTGACCTGTGTCGTCCAGTGTTGGCAGCACTTCCATCTGCAGGTCTGAACACTGTGCTGTGTGAATACCACGCCCACCACCAAATCAGCTGCTATATACGATGTTACGTTTAAAGCCTTTGCTTTTGAATCTGAACTTGATGACTTAAATAAAATTAAAGTCTGTTTATTTCCTGTCCTTCTAGAAACTTAGTAAATGTGAAGAAATTCTCAAATGAGGCCACACAAGGCAAAAGCATCCCTCTGTTCTGTGTGTCGGAAGCTCAGCCTCTAGAGTCAGCAACTGCAGACTGTTTCCTTGTAGGCTCACTGGGTACAGAGGCCATGGGTAGCCGGGTTTGCCCCATGCAGCAGTTGCTGCTGGGCAAGACTTGTTCCCAGTGCCAGTCGACTCCGTTGTTCATTGGGGAAAACACTCTTATTCATGCAGGAGCAGTAGCTTGTCAGTGTATCATGCAGTGATACAGTGAGTGAAGAACAATGGCTGCTTTGTACAAATATGTTTAAAACGAGTAAACAACAGTGCACAGGGGGAGGATCCCAGCTCTGGAGTGAGATCTGCTGGGAATGTAACGGCGTTAAGAAGCATAGGATGTTTTGATTCAAATGTCTTCTCCTGAAGTAGGGAGTAAGCCTTGCAGACTTCCTGCCTGGCTTCACCCACAGGGTAGGCTTGAGTAGGGCACAGGGGTGTGCAAGCTTGTGTAAAGTGGGTTGAGCTTCTGCATGCTTGCACTGTTGGAAGAGATACCATTCACTGGTCCATTTACTGCTTCCTACGCTCTCAACGTGGAAGGAGCATTAATGCAATGCTAATTCCAGGAGGTTAGACTTAAGGATTTGGGGTGTCTGGGATGGAACAGAGCTGAACAAAACGGAGTCAGACTTAACAGTTCATGTAGGAGGCGACAGTTGGAAGTGATTCTGCTGATCAGTGAGTGCCATGGAAATAATATACAGTAGCCTTACCAGCCTGACATCAAAAGGAATCACAAACCATGACAGATTGCCTTTGTAATCTAATTCCCCTGATGGCCTTGGAATGCTCTCAGCAGAGGCCTGTGTGACTCAGAGAAGGCTTTCCCTACCCCTCTCTTCACATTCTAGTGACAGCCAGAGGCCCCTTGTTAGAGTCTGTGCAAAGAGAGCAGCATTTTGCTTCCCTCTTCTTGCTTCATATTTATGTTCTCTAATTATCATCTTACTATTAATAAATCTTTGGACCTTAATGTTCAATCATTTATTGCAGGCATCTGGTATATTATGCACGAGACAGGATTCAGGTTGCAAAGCAGTTTACTAAAATATTATTGCTCTCTTTGAGCTACAGCTCTCTGGCCAGAAGAACTACTACCTTCAATGAAAGAATTATTTCTTTATAAGCAATAAAATTAGTCATTATTGCCTACCTGGTGGCAATTAGAACTAAAACCTGGATGTCTCTGACTCATGGGCTATGCTTGTATGTATCAGCGTTTCCCAAACTTGAGTCATATGGGTACCACATCTGCATTTACACAAGTCGTCTCTCAGATTTCAGATCCTTTCTATTAGAAGTTAATTTTTTTAATTTTTAATTTTAATTGAAATTCCATTACCTCAAGTAGGAAACCAGCATCATTTAAGTTAAATTGAAATCCATCCTTGCAAATAAGAGATGCTGTGGAAGTCACAGAAGACCCAAGCCGATGGCTGTGTGTCCCTAGTGAAGGAGGAAGGATCCTCGGGTGTCACTGGGCATTACAGGTATGGCAGCGTCCCCCTGGGTTTTAGTGTCCGAGAGCTTGAGAGGGAATGAATTTCTCACTGTGTGGTCACAAGTTCTTTAGAGCCACCTGCCTGTCATCTCTGTGCTCTGACATCATCTGAGGTGTCCCTAGCTCAGTGGCTCTCAGCCTTCTAACGCTGCGACGCTCTAATACAGTTCCGACCCCAACCATAACATTATTTTTGTTGCTACCTCATAACTGTAAATTTGCTACTGTTATGAATCATCATGTAAATACCTGTGCTTTTTGATGGTCATAGGTAACCCTGTGAAAGGATTGTTGGACGCCCAAAGGGGTCACGACCCCCAGTTGAGAGCTACTGTCCTCGAACGCGTACTGTTCGCTGTGCCCCTGAGTAGCAGTACCTGGCCCACTCAGGCAGCTCAGGAGCCCCCCCCCCCTTTCCCGTTTGCCAGAAGATGTACACACAGGGAGATTTAAAAAGCACTTACTGGATACCCCCATGCAACTGAGGGTGTCAATCCAGCATGCTGCCTCTGCTTTAGTTCAGCAGAACTCATGTTAGTGGAGTCAAAGCAAAAAGATGGGGTAAATCTGTTCCTTAAACCTGGAGACACATTTGTTTGCTAAGATGAATCTAACTGGAAAATCATGCATACTAAAAAGAAGAAGGGGGAGGGGAAGGGAAGGGAAGAGAGAGAAGGGGAAAGAGGGGGAGGGGAGGGGAAGGACCCTGCTGTAGGTTCAGGGCACAGATTGAACGAAGCATGATGATCAACCTTCCGCTCTAGAGATCGGAGTTCCTTTTTCTGGAGTGCTTTTGCTTTTACTTCTTTTAGAAAAGAATGGAGCTTAGCATAAAGTACATGGGTATTTTTCCTACATGACTAAAGTAAAATATTCTTTCTTTCATGGAATGAATGCCCATAGATATTTGGGAAGTATGAATACATTTGTGAATGTTTTTTTAAAATGTTTGCTTGTCTGAACAAAGCCATATTCTGGCAGGAATGTCACCGGAACATTGCCGCAGCAGCAGCAGGTACCCCAGCAGTGGGTGTGGGTCACTGTTGACTGAGATTAGGATGGCAAGCCTTCGACACTCTTCCACCCTGAACACGTGATGTCCTTCCCTCTGTCTCCCCTGTGACCCGGCAATTTGACTTGATGACCTACTTGGTGGGTTTTTTTGCTTCTGCTTTGTGGTTAGGTTTAGCAGCCACATACTGAAGGGAGGGAGAGAGGGAGGGAGTGAAGGGCGAGACCCCTCCCAGGGTCTCTCTTGACTGGCAGTGACTGTACAGGGCAGGGCAGTTCTCCTTGGGCAGCCCTCCCCTCCAGCCTTCCTATGGTTCTGTCTGCACACAGGTGTCTGCTCTCTCGGCCTCTTTCAGGCCTTGGGGTATAATGGACTCTGCTTCTCCGGGCTTCCTGCTGGGCCACAGTAGGCTTGCGGTTTTCCTGTGCCCTGGTCAATTTTTAAATACCTCATTTGTGAAATTCTCCGAAGATGATTGTAAGGGAAGGGGCTGCCTGTCAGCGGATGGTGCCTTGACTGACAGAGTGCACCTGCAGTATTGCTGCTTTGATTCTTTTACAACACAAAGGTATACTTGCCTCAGAGGGACTGACCTCTGACCTTAGCATCAACAGTAGTGTGTTCCCTATCAGTAGGATTTCCAAATTGCAAATGATAACTTAAAGGACACCAGATCCTTGTTTGGGGATAAGTGGGGAAGCTGTCACATGTGTTAGCCTAGCCTGGGCTAAGGAAGTTCTTTCTGGTTGTAAATTAGAATTACCAGAGAGATGGGGGGGGTGGTCCCACAGAGACCAGACGAATGGGGTTGGGGGGGTTGATTAGAAATGGAGGAGTAACTGCCCTTTGACTTCCCTACAAACAGCAGTGACATGATACCTCAGCAGCAAGGGCTGGCTTCCTCTGACTCCTTGTGTAAGAATTTGAGACTCTTTCCTATCATCGGGACAAAACTCAGCATTGGTGATGGCGTTCTTGACATCATCTGCTAAGTCAAACAATCCTTGTAGACTCCCTAAGTATGCCTCAAGATATGGGATGTAATTACCAACATAATGGACACAGCTTTGTTGCAGAAAGTACATAAAGAAGCCCTCTGTTAAGATGAGTCCCTTCAGTAGAGCCCTTGTATAAGCCCATGAAATGGCCAGTCTGTGTCTACCGAGTGCATGCCTAGAGAAGGCAGTGGCCTCGTGCTGACCCGAGGAAGAGAAGCTGTAACTCCGTGACCCAAGTGGAACAGATGGATACGGTGGCTGGAGAGCACTGGTGGCCAGAAGACGGGAGTTTAAAACCTGCTTGGGTCTATTTCTCCAGCAGATACTGAGAGGATTAAATGAGGGCGTAAAACTCTTGGGGCATATGACATTCTCAGAGCGTCACTCCCTGTCCCTGAGCCTTCCTCATCCCCATCAGAGCCTTATATTGCCATCTTAAATATTTCACGTCCAAATTGCAGAATAACCACATAAAGGTAATCGGCAGGTATGTTCTGTTGAGTCAACAGGGGCAGACCCAAGTGCCCCAGCTCCTAGAAATGGGTCTTCAATATTATCAGACTGAACTTCTCAGTTCCAGCTCCGTCATGACATACTCCACCTTCAGTAGTGGACCAGGACACATTTTCTAGCTGCTTGAGGTCTGCTAATTGCTAATTGCTTGAGAAGGCTACTGAACACTTGTCCTGCTTTGTCGTGTCGTTCATTTTAAGCCTCTTCCTTTGGGGGTTTGGTGAAGCCCTTTCCGCAGTGGGCGGCTGTCCTACTTTGCTTTCTCTTGCCGTGATAAACACTATGACAAAAGCAGCTTGGGAGGACAGGGTTTATATTATCTTCTACTCTACATCATGGAGGGAAGGCAGGGCAAGAGCTCGAGGCAGGAAATGATGCGGAGGCCATGGAGGAGTGCTGCTTACTGTTTCCCCGATGGCTTGCTCATACTTTCTTATACAACCCAGGGCTACCATCCCAGGGAAGGCACCATGCACAGTGAGCTGGGGCCTCCCCTATCAATCACTAATCAAGAAAATGCCCATAACCAATCTGATGCAGGCATTTTCTCAATTGAGCTCCTTCGTCCAGATGACCTTTTCAGTTCATGTCAAGTGGACCAAAAACTAACCAGCCCAGTTGTGGACATTAAGGAGAATGGTCATCTTTGATAGGATACCGTGGAGACGAGTCTTCCAGGGGCCAGGGCTGGGCTTAAGGAAATCATGTGACCCAGTAGGCCATGCTTTAGTGCTGGAGGCACCTCTGCTGGGTTAGCTTTCAGTGCTGTGTAGACTTGGCTCTGGAGAGACAAGGTGGAGTGCAGAGTAGGTCTCTGTCTGTGGACACCACGTAGCCTAAAGCTAATGAGCAGCAGGGCTTTGAGTTGTCCACAGTCTGAAGTAGGTGTTAAGGGTCCCTCAGAGTTGCACTGGAGTCTTAGAGGGTTGGCACACACTTGTGGCCTACTGGGAGGAGACCGATTTATAAGTCAACCGAAGCTTCCTACCTGTCCCTCTAATCCTCTCTACCTGTTCCTTCCCCCTTCCCATTGTTCCTTGGTGTGCATGTGCGTGTGTGTGTGTGTGTGGGGGGGTGCGCATGTGTGCGTGTGTGTGTGGGTGCGTGTGTGTGTGCGTGCGTGTGCGTGCACGTGAATGTGTGTGTGTGTGTGTGTGTGTGTGTGTGTGTGTGGTGTCCCATCCCCTTGAGAGCCGTTGTGAACTCAGGAGAGAAAGGCAGCTGCTAGAAAAGCAGATTCCGTAGAAGAACATGGGAGCCCACGCTTGGGCAGTGCCAGCCTCCCCGCCCGCCTTTCACCCCTGCCCCAGCTTTTCTTTTGCACAGCCTACATCTTTTTGTTTCACTTCAGTATTTAGAAGGCTTGTAATTTGATCACTTTAATTTGTGGTTAAAAATGACCTTTTATTTAGGGGGAAAAAAAAAAAAAAGAGGCAGTTGGTTCAGAGAGTGGCTGACTCATTAAGCACTGGGTGACACTGTGAGTTGACTCCATCAAACTGACTGTCGGCACCAGGGCAGAGACACCTGGGGACCCCTAGTGCATGGGATGTAAGCAGGGTGTACAGTGATGGGAAGCCAGCAGGAGGACCCAAGACGGACAGTTGGACACAAAAAGGATTAAGCATAACCCATAGACCCTTGTTCCTTGGCCCAGAAGATGGACCATTGCTGGTCTGACTGTAGGTGGAGATGAGTGGGTGGAATGAGACCGCCCACCACCATGGCAGCATGTATGTGGGAATGCCAGAGTCAGCAGAAGCATACAGGATGACCAGTTAACATTTGGATTTGAGATACACAGTGAATCATTTTGAATGTAAGTTTGTCCCAAACTGTGTGTCTGAATTCAAGCTTAGCCTTGTGTCCTGGTTTTACTTGGTGGTGTTTCTGCTTGGCTGTGCACCCAACATTTGGACAGTTCTGTGAGACCTTTAGAAGGGGTTGTGGCTGACAGGAAAGTTAATGTTCCAGGCCTCTGCCCTTCCATGGAGAATGCACTGTAGGACCAGACTGCTGCTGGCTTGCATCTGCTGCTTGTCTCCGTTGGCAGAAAGGGCCTCAGAGGCCCCTCAGAGGAGTGCAGGCTGGCAAGGACTCTTACTCCTAGTTGTGATGAAGGCTCAGAGGTTTAGCAGAGGTGTGGAGTCACCTACCCACCATCCTGGTTTTCTCAGGAAACTGAGAGAGGACTCAGGAAGCAGTGGCCAAAGGAAGCCCGAAATAGAGTCAGGGTTTCTTCAGCCCTTGCTGAGTTCTTTCAGTGGTGGTGACTCAGTGGATTCTTAGTGACCCTCCCAAGTGTCCATAACAGGAAGAGCTCCTTTGTGGTCACAGCCCTGTGGTGTTAAGTACTTTGGAGGTTGCTCTTGTGTTAAATACTTCATAGGTAGCTTTTTGTTGCCAGGTAACAAAGACTAGGGACTGTAAGGAGTCTTTCTCTGTCCCACCAGCCAGCTCCCAAATAATGACATGGAGACTTCTTATTATTAATTATGAAAGCTTGGCCTTAGTTTAGGCTTGTTAACCCATTTTTATTAATCTAATTGCTGCCACATGGCTTGTGGCTTTTACCTCTCCTCTTGCATGTCCTACTTCCTCTGTGTCCAGCTGGCTGCTTCCCCTTCTTCCCAGAGCTCTCTCTGTCCAGAAGTCCTGCCTGTACCTCCTGCCTAGCTATTGGTCATTTAGCTTTTTATTGAACCGATGACAGTGACATACCTTGACTTGTCATCAAGTATCTCCCAACAAGGGACCGGAAAGTTGAAGTGCTATCTCTCATGACGGTGGGTGTAACATGACACATGTTCATGTGTGTTTCCCAAACCTAGATGCTCCGTGACAGGAGAGTGACACTTAGGAGTCTGTCTCCTTTCTGGCCCAGCAAGCGCATCCAGTGGCTTCACAGTGCAGTGCTCAGATCCTGTGTGGGACAGAAAGGGACAGGGCTGCTGTCCTGGGGAGCTCCCAGGAGAGCAGCTGGGAAGAAAGAAACCCTCGGGGGCAGAGCAGAAGCAGGTAGATCTTTCTAGAAGGTTTTACCCTCTGGAATTGGAGGTTTTGTACTGACACACGTGGCTGAGCTCTGAAGAGCTCACTGTCTCGGTGTTCTGTATTTTCAGGTCTATTATGTCTCTTCTTGGACTTTTAATGTCACAGGAATGAAATGTTCTTTAAAGTTTATTTGGCTTACTTTAGCAGCTTCTGACATAAACTGTAGATTTGAGGATGAGAAGATCCCAGCGAAACCAGTAACTGTATCCACACTGCAGTATCCGTTCAGGAGCTCAGCTCGTGGGAAACTATTCAGAGGGGAGAAGGTCACTCGTGGGAAAGATGATCCTTTTCTTTTTCTCTGATTTTTTTTTTTTTTTTTTTTTTTGGTGGTTTGTCCCATTGCTAACTTGATACATATTTTCTGGTATTTCCTTGGGAAGTCAATGTCCAATATCAATGCAATGCTCTTTGGGAAGATGGAGTTCTGTGTGTATCTGTGTTCTATGGTTTCTGACTTTGGGTAATCCTACATTTAGACTGGTGACTACAGAAATTAAATTATCCTTGGTGAGTTGATTGTTTTTTGTAGGAGTGATACTATTAACACCAGTAGTGTTCAGGATTTTCTATTGGCCTTCATCTCTGGGGCTCTGTTCTACACCTATCCTAGGAATCAGTGTTTCAAAATGTTACTGCTGTCCATGACAGTGGTTCTCAAGCTGTGGGTCATGACCCCCACAGAGGTCGAATATCAGCTATCTTGCATATCAGATATTTACGTTTCATAACAGTAGCGAAATCACAGGTATGAAGTAGCAACAAAAATAATTGTATGGTTGGGGGTCACCACAGCATGAGGAACTGTATTAAAGGATCACAACATTAGGAAGGTTGCGAACCACTGTCCCATGACCTTAACAATATGTGACTTCTCTTGCCCAGTTCGAAAAGATGAAATAGATTATGAAACTAAAAAGCTGAGGATATGATGGAGGAAACTGGCTGGATCCTATAGGCTTTGTAGTTTATAATCCTTGATTACAAATACTTTCAGGGAAGCCCAGATATTACAGATAATTGAATGGTTATTTATAGGTACCAAATAATATGATCCACTGAGAATAACCTGAATTAGAAAAGCCTAAAAAAATGAATTGGCCAAAAAGATTGCTCAAAGAAATGAGGCAGTAGCATACGCTCAAACAGTTTAGTGGAAGCAGGTATTTTGATGTTTGGAGATAAAGGATTCTGGGAACAGTTTTGCTGGAGAGAGCTGGATGAGCAGCAGAGGTACATAATTCCAACTTGTCTTAGAAGAACTTCATCTGGATTCTGGTCATCTGGCACCAGACTGCCATTTCCTAGCTAGGAAAAGCATGTATGATTGAGGAACCTAAGACTTGTTTTACTCAAAGCCAACTGCAAGTCCATCGTGGTAAGCAGTAGTTAGTGTTGCCTCCTTTGTTGGCTAATGGTGTCTGTAGAGTTTTATCTGCCAAGTGGGCTGCAAACATTTCGAACCTTGAGACGTGTTCAATATTTATCTCGTCTCTCTGTTGTCGCCTACACAGGATGTATAACCTGAGCTTCCCCTAGGGCCCAACAGATTCATGCTGGGGGATGGTGTCTGCTCACAGGCAGGCTGTCTCTAGAACACTCACAGTCCTAGCAGCAGCGGATGGGAGAGGAAGTTGACCCTGTCAAGTAGTACACAAGCTGGGCTGTGTCTTTGTCGCCACCTCAGACACACTGTTTGTGTAATTGGTTCATTTTTTTCTCATTCATTCTGGAGCACCGGAGACACTCCCGACTTACTGATAATTCAGAGTGAATGATATGTTCCTGGGCACCTGTGTGGCTGATGTGGAAGCTATGCTGGATCTTTATATTCCAGCATTATCCAAACATTTTCTCGGCCAACATGTTTTTTTCTATAAATATGTGTTCAGCTGAACTATGCTCTATAAGAATTACCATTTGTTCTGCTCCAGGGTGATAAGGCAAATATTATAGGGGAAAAGGGGACTCCTTGAAAAGCCAGCTAATCCTACATAAAAGGCACATACACTATAGGGTCCTACCTTGATTATGGTGGGAACCATTTGCATAAAGATACCTAAGTGCAGCCAGCCCACCCCAGATGTAAAGTTTTCTATACTGTGCCTAGTGGAAGTCAGCCACCAGTCAGCCTAATGCTACCAGCTAAGCCTTTGCTCCATCTGGGAGGGGTTTACAGTGCTGCCCGGCCGCCTTTAGTGCGGGCCAGTTTTCCAGATCTCACCTGGTAATGGAAGCTGTGGCCACTGTGCCCTCATAACTGTCCCCAGTCCTTTATTCTGGGGGCTTCACTATTTGTTGGCTGGGGTCTTTTTCCTGCTCTCCGTGAAACATGAGGATAAAGCAAGGAAGGATAAGACTATGAAACAATCAAAACCGTATGGAGGGCATTGCTAGATTAAATTTTTATTAGTTCTCCCTTTAAACCATGGAAATTAGGCATTTACCACTTGGGCAGCTCTCTGCTGCATCCTATCCCTTGTCCTTTGAGGTAACAGTAATCTGGCCATGGATTCCCCATGAGAAGAGTTGAGGAGACACTGTTAGACCTGGGTAGGAAAGGGTTAGAAACTCAGTGCCAGAAATGCCAGGCACAGATGCTCTGTGCCACTGTAAGATAACCTGTGCATTCAGAATCCTGCTGCAGCATCCTTACAACTTCAGTTCCCGTTTTTGTCTTGATATTTTTGGAAGTAGAGGAATAATATTAACTTACGCTCTGGGGAAAACCAGAGCAGTGTGGCAACAGATTGGGAAAGCTTGGCTGCAGTCGGTGCTGTTCTGTTTGGGACCACAGTGAACTCCTCCTGCAGCGCTCAGTTTCTGGGCAGCCTTTGCCTCCCTTTGGCAGGGTGTGTCCCAGCCCCCTGCTGGACTCCCTGAGGGATGCCGCTGAGGCCCTGGGTGCAGAGCCTGCTGGCTGGAGAGCTTGTCCCCTCCCTGTCTTTCCTGCTCATTGCCTCATTTTCAGCCCTGCTGGGGTTATGTCTCATTACTTGAAAGAAAATTAAAAAGCATTTTACATTGCTTAATACAGATCACTAATTGAAGCTCCCCTAAACCCAAGAATTTATTCTCTCATTGATGTGTGCATAACTCCTATTAACATTAATAAAGTTGTTTAGAATCAAAGAGCCGGCAGAAACCCATAATAGAAATCCATTTTGATCCTGCTTCACAAAGTGACTCATCCCCACAGGGCATCAACAAGCATTTTAAAGATAATTTTTACAACTCCCTTTAAAAAAGTGGAGCAGTTACTGAATCTATCATAACATGCTCATCATGTCCTTCAGAATTGGGCTTGACTGTTGCCATGGATGCAGTGCACCCCTCCCCGGGTACAAATTGCAAGCTCTGTCCATTTTGCCTGTGGCTGCTGTGCCTGCTCATTTGCACTGGGGAGCTCGAGTTCAGGAGGCTGAGAAAGGAGGAGGGTGCAGTGGGTGAGGAAGACAGCAGGCTGACCTCCATACCCATCTCTGTCCATTCACCTCAGCATCCACAGCCATCATCAGCCGATGGTTACTCATGTAGCATCCTGAAACCCAGGCAGCAGGAGGAGGGGGTTTGGGTTCTCATTACTTGTGGTGCTACCTAAACTTTACAGTTTCTAGTCTTTACTGTAGCAGAAGGACCACAAAGAATCTGAGCTTGTAAAAATGGGTACTTTGTAACTAGAAAAATCCTTAGCTTCTGCCTAAAATATGAGTACCAGGGGTTGAGGTGGCCTCTTCTGCCAGGGTCTAGGCATTTGCCCACTTGTGCATTTACAGTCAGTGAGAGGAATCTGCTCCCTCACAGAACTTGATAGAAAGTCTCTGTGTCCGCCTCTACTCCCCTGCCCAGCTTTTCTCCTCTACCTTGTCTGTAGCAGGGAAGTGATTGATACAAATGTTCCCACTAATTAGAATAAGAACTCAGCTTGGGAGATCAACAGGAGCTGTCTGGGAGGAGAGGCGGGTAGATGTCTTGAGTTGGAGGCCAGCCTGGTCTACATAGTGAATTCCAGGCCAACCAAGGCTACATAGAGAAACCTTATCTCAACAAAACAAACAAACAAAGACAATGTTGCTTAAAACAACACAGCATTCCTTAAAAGGTGGGAGGGAAGCTGTGAGTCCTGTGCAGAGATTTTTTACCTGCCGGTCACAATTGCACTGGTCCTCGACTGGCTGCATCCCACCTAGCTTTGCCCTGAGAATGTGGATGTGCTCTCCCTCAACTTTGAAATCCTTTTACTTTTTGTCTAGTTAAGGAAATGAATGTTTCCATTACTGTTAATTTGAATATGTGGAAGAAAAAAAATGTGTGAACTTTCCCCTTAGTCACTGAGCCTCATTTCTTAAAGAGTAAATGTGAATTTTCCAAGGAAGGAAGGAAGCAGCATTGCCTGTCTACAGTAGCATCCACTGAGCACTGGGAAGGTACAAACAAGCCCAGAAATCCTTTGCAGTTCTTCTTCACCACAGTGCTTCGAAGTGGGTCGGAATTATCCTTGTTTTACAAATGAGGCAGCTGGAACTGAAGCCAGCCTTTCTGGGGCCACATGTCCCGGCTGGGTCAGAGCCTCATGAGGATGGCTACCCAGCCCTGCCTTTAACTGCATCCTGCTGAGATCGGGTGCAGAGGACCAGTGTCAGCCCTGTGGCTCATTTGTTCCCAGAGACCTAATTTGACCTTCTGGTACCTACCTAACAGGGGGCCTGGAGCATGACCAACATTCAGTGTATTTGTTAAATGAATGTGTTATCACAGCCGAAGAATTCATTATAACCATTCGTCTCATCCTGGTGATGTCTTTGGCCACTTTTGAATCTATTTTGAAACCTCTTTGCAAGTGAATTTAGAAACATGTATTAGGGCTGGTGAGGCAGCTCACGGGCAGAGGCACTGGCAGCCAATCCTGGCAGCGTGAACTTGATCCCTGGAACCCACATGGTAGAAGGAGACAGCTGACCCCCACAGTTGTCTTCTGAGCTACACACAAACACACTGTGGCACACATGTACCACCAAACACAAAATACACCACACATCCACATGCAGATTAATGCAAATAGTCAATAACATCAGTGGTGTATGACACCTGGGGCGATGCCGACAAGGCCTCTGATTGATGCGATCCTCAGCAAACCTCGCTGAACAGTAGAAGTAGAGTTATTAGGTAGAGGCCTAGCTTCTCTTTGATGTAAGCTTCTATAATCAAATTTTAAAATTTTTCTGGCTTTAAAGTCTTCAGTGTAGGCAAGGTGGTGAGCTATAAAGAAATGAGAATATTTCTTAGTCACACCCGTATCAAGATAACAGTGTTATGGTGTAGTTATTTCCTGTGTGTATGCTTTGATCTCGATTCTTCCATTTATTATTATAATTTTTCTAATGTAATTAAAGAACTATAATGTTTTCTGTTCTGTGAACAGACTGATGATCTAACTATGCAGTTGAATATTCTCATAGTTCATATTGTAAGTAGCATTGTTGGAGATGTTCTGGCACCAAAGAGCTTGCCTCTCTGATTACTTCTTGATGCAAGAATAGGCTTGAGTGAATAAAAACATAAACTCTTGATGCATGAAAAGATTCTAAATAAAAATTTAAAAGAAACACTTTAATCCTTCATAAAGTAAAAATGAGGTGGAGCGGTAGTTCGGTGATAGAATGCTTACCATAGCAAGGCCCTAGGGTCAACTCTCAGTGCCACCAAAGTTAATTTACCAGAAATTTCTTATCTTCCGTCTTCCATTTTATATAATGTCTGCAATTTCATTGGCCTGTGTCCTCAGCACACATGAACTTTACTTGTCACCAGCCTTACCCATAGTAACCTACATGGTCAAATCATATAAGGGTTTTCTTACCCTTGTGATTGCCATGATGCCAGGGTTTCTATCTGTTTGGTTTGCTGGTGTATCTCTGGCTCTCTGGCCAGGGTCTGACACATAGTATCCACTCAGCCAGTAGATACTGGATGTATGAGTAAAAAGCGTATTTTCTGCCTCCCCT
>CABHPP010000777.1:0-23350 GCA_902168425.1 Peromyscus attwateri | reverse complement strand
TTAATTCATTTCTTCCTGATTCCATTATTTACCTGCAAACCAGGTCTAGACCCCATGCATTTGATAGGAGGGACTGAAGCCCAGCACAGAGCCCGGCAAGTAATCCAAACTATTCAGTGAACAGTAGCTGTTTCCCTCACTCTGCTCAGCAGCAGCCTGTTCTGAGACTTGAGCTTTGGCCTGTGTCTCGGGGACATAGAGATTAATCCACGATGAGAAGTCGTCTGAGCTTTGAGGCGGACTCTCCTGGCTTATTCTGCCTGTACTTTAGTGTCGTCATCAACTGAAGCCACGAACTGTGACTTGTCATTCAGGATTGCTGTGAGGACACGTACCAGAGTGCCTCAGCTCTTCATTATGGCCTCTGGCTACCCAATGACAGCATGGCTCTGGTGGTGATATTGTTACCATGTATGCATGTATGCATGCACTTCTTTGCGCTAGCAAGGTGGTCTCCAGTTTTAACTTTTTTGGTGACACAGAACCTAGTACATTTTCTGCTATGTGTCTTTCGTATACATGTGTGACTGGAGACCATTTCCTCAGAGGAGTCCTGGGGATGTGCTTCTATTGCTTTGTCAGGGCTGCCCGTCAGTACTGCAGACTGTGCGCCATCAGTGAGAGAAATGATCTCCTCACACCTCTGGGGACTGGAAGGGCTGATTGGTTTCTTTCTTTAGGCTGCAGATGTCTGTCCTTCCCTTCTGTCATCACGTCTGACCTTAGCTGGGTTCACCCTTCCTCTCTGGTGATCTCACTTTAACTTTATTTCCTCCTTAAAGACCCCCGTCTCCAAACATGCGTGGTCCAGTGAGCTGCACTGGGGGTTAGGACTTAAACATGCGAATCCAGGGTTGGGGCACAATTCAGTCCATACCAATGTTCTTGAATTTTTGTCTTATATGTCTACCATTTCTTTAATTAAATAAAACTGTTGAATTTTGTAGCCTGCTTCCCACAGGTTGAAGCCAGGTCTAGTGGGCTGTGTCTGTGACCTGGATGGGGGGTCGACACCTGCTTTAGGATTGGCTTTGGACTTGTCGCAAGATGGTTTCAGAGACAAGGGACTCTAATGGGAGGGCCAGCCTTCTGCAAACCCAGCAATTACTTTAGCTCAGGACTTGCACACATTTTTCATAAAGGCCAGATTATAAATATTTTCATCTTTCTGGGCCATACGGACTCCTTTGAGACAATTCTGCTATTGTCATTTGAAAGCAGCCCCAGACAAAACACAAGCAAATGGGTGTGGCAATGTGCCAATACATTTTCATTTATCAACACTGAAATTTGAATTTTTTCTCATTTCCAGCCATTTAAAAATGGCATACCCCATTTTTAATTCATGGGTCATACAAAACCAATCAGACCTTCCCACAGCTGTAGCTGTGACTTCCTCGAATTGGTGGCAGGACTCAGTCTTTCAACTAAAAGGCTCTTAAAGGAACTGGCCCCGGTGGATTTGTCCATATAATTCTGAACTGATTATCACATTCGATTTCCGTCATTTATCTCCGTTTTCAGAATTCATGATCAAGAATTGCTTGAAAAGCATGTTATTCTTCTGTCAGGAGTCAAGGACTGGGGGCTAGAGTGGTTGGTTGAAGGACCCACAGTATCATCCTCTGGCAGTTGGTGGAATTGTGGGTAGGGTTAGCATCAGAAAGCTTGCGCAAGAGCAGCAGAGCTTGAGGTGAGAAGTGCTGCTCTCTGGGGAGCTAACATTTAAGGAAGTTGAGTAACTGGGGGTACACAGATTTCTACACTGTGGGTGTAGAGAACAGAGCATCTCTAGGACCAGGCTCCCTGGCCGTTCTCTCAGGGTGAGTGAGATTTCTTCCTCAGGAACTCCACACCCTCCAGCCTGTGCATACCTCTTGAAGCACAGTATGTGGGGCTATGGGATAGAGCCATTGTGTGTGTGTTTCACTTCCTGTGCAGGTGGCCTTCATTCTCAGGGTGCTGACCTAATTATGGAATGAACCTCTCCTCCAGAGGGTCCTAGAAATGAACTGTCCGAAAAGGCCAGTCTGACTGGCCTCTTACACACCAGGGTCCCTGGGACTGTCGTTGGGTTGGATGTATAATGATGACAAGCCGACTCTGACCAGGAGACTGAGATCAGGGTGTCCCCAAAACCAAAGGGCCACATCTCCCTCCCCATGAAGCTGGCTGTTCTGAGGTCAGCCAACACTGCTCATTGCTGACTCCCTGAGTGTGCGTGCCAGTGTGAGCATCTTAAGAGCCTGGAAATTCAAAGGCAGGGATGGAGTTCAGGGGGTCATTTTCAGTATTTAGACCACTGCTTGGAGATCATTCACCTATCCAAGCTCCGCTGTGAAGGCAGGAATGGGCTGGTCTCATGCAGTGATTCTCCAAGGAAACCTCAAGTGTCTTCTATGCACCGTAAGGTGAAAATGCCTTCTCTCAAGATTTTCCCTTCTAGGATGTTGCAGGCTGTAAACCAAGGTTCCAAAAAAAATATTTTGATGTATATGAAGTTGGCCTTGAATAGCCCAATTTTTACTTAAAAATCAATTAAGATAAAATTAAAATGGTGGGTGTTACTTACCGAAACTGTCTGCTCCATGCCGTCCTAACATAACAATATAAAATGCCTTTACACGATAGTCATCTTAAGTGAATAAAACCCACAATTTAATGAAATGGCACTTTGAAGCTTTTAGCACGATAAATCTTTGGATTATCTTATCTTGTTTAAATTAATTTGCAGCGTTCCTCTGCTTTCAGTTCTGTTTTGTTTCTGATTTCTTTGGGTTAACGCCAAGAGTTCTAGGGTTTTCTTAATGGAAGTGTTCTTGTGTTCTTGCATAAAAATGAGAAAAAGCGTTAAGTGCACTGGTGATGGATTTTTTTAGGAGAGCTCCTCTTGTTAGCAGCAGCCAGGTGGGAAAGGAAGTGACTCAGACGGTGCAGACTCCTCGGCCCCTCTAGTCTCTAGCAGGGAACTTCACCAAGAGTAGTTAGTAACGGTGCTTCTAAACTTCAAAGGCTGGTTTTTATCTATTATGAATTTTATATGAATAAAACATGCCCCTCATTCATGCCGCCGTATGACCTGGGTTGTGTATGACTGCATCAGAATTCATCCAGCTCTTCTGTATAAGGTGCTCAGTTTAAGTTGCCAGCTTGAAACTGTTCCCAGCAGGGCCTCAGAGGGCAAGCACATGCAGTGTTCTGTAGGCTAGACCCCTGGGTGTCCCAGTCCCTTTTTGAGCACACTCACCCGCAGTGAGTGAGAAGTCCTCAGGAGCACTCCATCTCCCCACCAGCCTGCCCCAGTGTCCGTCTTGGTTAGGTTATCCAGTCTGGCCAGTACATGCTGGTGTAGTGCATTGTGGGTTTGCTTTTCTTTGGTAATTAAACTGTAACATTTTAAGTGTGTATTGGCCATTTCCTGTTTTGCCTTCTCAACTATTTGCCTATTTCTTGGTGGGTTATCCATTTGTGTGTGTGTGTGTGTGTGTGTGTATACACATCTGTCAGATAAGTGCTGTAATTGCCTCCTCCTCCTCCTCCTCCTCCTCCTCCTCCTCCTCCTCGCCTTTTGACTCTATTGATGGCATTTCATGAAGATAATCTTAATTTTACTATACTCCAGATTGAGGTATTCTTCCTTTTTGGTCAGTACGTTTTTTGTGTTCTGGTTTAAAAATCTTGGCCTGTTGCAAAATGTGAAGGGTTGTTTTCTAAAAATCCTTTTATTTGACGTTTTTTTCATTCTGCCATCCACCTATAACTAATTTTTATGCAGAGTCTTCTTCAAGATACTGATATTATGTGTATTTGCTGTAACAAGTATAACAAAACCCGTGTCGTGAAATATCAGAAATGTTTCCCCTCAGAAATGTAGTCTAGAGGCCAGAAGTTCAGAGCTGAGGTGTGAGCAGTGTGGTGCCTCCTGGAGCTTGGCAGGAAGAACCCTCTGCTTGCCGCTGGTGGGGACCCGCCATTCTTCCTTGATCTCACTCCTCGGTTCCTGCCGCAGTGCTCTGATCTTTGTCTCCCTCAGTACACGGCCTTCTTCCCTGGGATTAAAAAAAAAAAAAGTCCCACTGGATCCAGGACTAACTATTTTATATAACCTCATCTCAATATCTGCAGCCATCTTGTTTGCAAGTGAGGTCACTTTGTGAGGTGCTTGGAGGTCAGGATTTCCAGCATATCTTTTGGGGAGAAACAATTCAACTTAATACGTCCAGTGAACCCAGTACCGTGTACTGAACTTCGGTCTTGTCTTCACATTGACTGAGTGACCGTCTCTGTCTGCTTTAGACTGTTTTGTTCTGTTGGTCTGTTTGAGTGTCCATATACAGATGACTGCTCTTGATCACTGTTATTCTGTAGTGAATCTCCATAGCTGATAAAGTCTTGTTTTCTTTTTCAGGATTTTTCTTGCTTTTGGTCCTTTGCATTACCTGATAATTTCTGATTATTGACTCATTCCAGAAAAAAAAGTACTAGTTCTTTTTATTTAAAATTAAATTAAAGATTCAGTTTGTGAGAGAATTAATGTCTGAAAAGGCCTGAGATTTCCATGTGCTGCAGTCCTTCAGTCCTGCTTGCTTGTGCAGCAAGCTCCTCCCCCAGCGGGCCCAAGCTCCTCCCCCAGCGGGCCCAAGCTCCACCCCCAGCGGGCCCAAGCTCCTCCCCCCCAGGTTCAAGGTCCTTCCCCACTGGGCCATCTCTCCCATCCTGGTAGTTGGTTGTCTTTTATGGAGATTTGTTAAAAGCAAGGAGGGGAGAGAGGGAAAGCTGCTGCTTCGTATTCCCACCATTAAGGATATTTTGCACATTGACTAAACTTAACAGGACCAAGATTTAAATCAGTCTCACGGATTCCAAACCAGAGCTGGACAAATAAAACAAGTACTTCAGAAATTCTGTTTTTATGAGAAGTTTGTTGATTTTAAGTCTGGCATCCTCAGGGATGGTTAAAACTTCTTGGTAAAGAAAAAGTAGCACAGTGTTGGGTCATCAATGCTGTAACTGCAAATGTTAACATGGACTGTAGGAGATGCTGTGCTAAGATTTGGGTATTGGATCAAGTGGGGAACTAGATCTCTAATTGCCAGTGCCCTGAGAACCTCAGACCTGGAGATGATGGCTCAGAGCAGTTGGGAGTCTGAGTGAAAGCTGGTCTGTTCTACTTCTATTTAGTAATGAGAATTTTTTTTTTTTTTTTTCCTGTTCAAGATAGGGTTTCTCTGTGTAGTTTTGGAGCCTGTCCTGGAACTCACTCTGTAGCCCAGGCTGGTCTCGAACTTACAGAAATCCACCTGTCTCTGCCTCCCGAGTGCTGGAGTTAAAGGCACCACCACTGCCTGTGTGTGTGTGTGTGTGTGTGTGTGTGTGTGTGTGTGTATTGGGTATGTAAGAGACACACCAGGTTCTGGTACTAAAAACTAAAATTTAAATTATAAGATGTTCTTTTAACATCCCATCTACTCTCAAGCTTGATGTGGTCACCACCTACATCTCAGTTTCTGCGTGATCCACTATTCACCTTCATTCTGAGCTGGATGTGTAATTACGAAGAGGTGCATTTCTCAGCCTTCCCTGGAGCCACTCCAGGGTGTCTCTTTAGGGGGAGCCAGGGGACATGCTTTGCAGGTGCACATGCATCAGAGCAATGCAATGTTTCTAATCAGACTAGATTGTAGATCCTAGAAATAGTTTGCCCTAAAAGGGCAACTCAGAAACAATTCACATTTGCTAGAAAACAGTCGCATTCTACCTGCAGCCTGATATGATTTCAGGACTAGGAAGAAAGATGGGATTATTGCACACATATATTTCATTCTAATGAGTCTTAGAGACTCAAAGTCCACCCCACGCTGCACAGTTAACTCATTGTTCCAATGACATTTACTTCATTTATTTCTAACCCTAAATGAATGGCATATAGATTTCAACATTAGTAATAATAGTAATAATAATATTTCACGATCTCAGGAATCTGCTCTCGGCTTCTCAGGAGCCAAGAATGAGCGCTTCGCTGATTTTGCGATGCCTTGTTCACAGTGTGCGTCTGCCGTCTTATCCTGGTCCTCGCATTAAAAAGAGCAGCCAGCTTTTATAGTTTGACCCTCACATCCCCTTAGTCTGTGGTCAGTACTTCCTTCCTGCTGGCCGAGTGCCTCTATGCTCTTCCCTCTCTCTTCCTCCTCCTTCTCCTCATCTCTCTGCTGTTTACTCCCACTCCAAAAAAATCCTAAAACAACCCCCACGGCCTTGCCTGAGTCCATACAGCTTGTTGGAGGGCAGCCAGAATTGACAGGAGGGTTAGCTAGTGGGTCAGTGAGCCCTTCCCCAAACACCCTGTTAATCACGCCCGCCCCCACCCAGAAGGAGGAGGGAAGCCTCCCGTCAGCCCGAGTGGTGTTGCTTCTCTGGAGAATCATCCTGGTCCTGGCTGTGGCTTTGTCTTTGTGCTGCTTGTTCAGTGTATTATTCGAGCATTTGGAGCTCCGATTTCTCAGACAATTTAGCTGTAGGTCCTCGGAGACTGTTGTAGCTGGGGGGAGTCAGGGCCGAGTTTGAAATCTCTTGTTATTGTGCACATAAGCTGCCAGCCTTTACTTCACGCTACACATAACAACAGTCATCACAGGAGAGCTGAGAAAAGGAAGAGACAGGAACTCACCACCCCTCTCAGGCCTCGCTCTTTGCTGTTTAAGATGTAGAGCTTGTGTTTAACCTTGTAAATAGATGGTTGGTTTTTTGTTTGGTTTGGTTTTTTTTTTTACTTACTGTTTTTGTTTTATCTTGAGATTTTTCTAGCAATGCCACAGGCCCAGCAGCTCCTGGATGGATGTGGCTTAGTGACCCTGTGGGACAAAGTCTGATTTCCGTCTGTTCCCTTTATCCTAGAAGAGACAACGGCTTTCCCATGTCATATCCATTCCGTAACTTTTTTGTGGCAAGCACCCCACTGTAAGAGACACCCCTTGTTACATGCATGAGACCCATTGATTTATTCAGCCAGTCAACAAATATTTTTGAATGCTTACTACACATTAGGTTCCCTTGAGAGATTGTTGTACATGTTTGCACTAGCGTCAAGCTGGGAGTCAGAGTACTTGGTCAACAACCTGGGTAAAGCTCCCATCTCGTCTGTCCTCTAGTTTGAACACTTCTTGTGAGCTTCTTGGCTGCAGTGAATGTGGTTTCTCACTTGCAAAGCATGGTCTAGGCTGTACGTCCTTCCCAGATGACACTGTGGTTGGGACCTAAGCAGCCTGTGCCCCGGATATTCATATATGCCAACAAGGTGAGCGAAGAGAAGCCAGAGCTTGGAAGCAACACGAGCTTCTGTGAGACATTCTCAATCCGAGGAGGCTTTTACACATTCAGCAGATGTTGTAAATTCCAGGCCAGGTACTGTGCAAGCACTGTGAACAGAACGGTGGCCACGAGATTCCTTCCCTCTGGCTAAAGGTAGCTGATAAGCCAGGAATAAGAATGGTAGCTGTGGAGTTTGAGATTCATCGCATGGGATGCTGTTGGGAACTGGGGAAGGAAGAAGAGGAAGGAGGACAGGAAAGAGAAAGCCAAAAGGGTCTGAGGGGAAAAGAGCTTGTGAGGCAGAAGCTGGGCAGACATTCTGTGAGACAGTCAGTGTGCTGTTCACTCCCTGACAGAAAATTCAATCTCTTCAGGCCACCGTGACAAACCCAGCAGAGTACCCCTCTCCCTCAGTGGCTAACAAGCTAGGACACCAAAGATGTCTGAGAGATTGCCATTCTCCACAACTATGCATAACTCTTACATTTGAATCAAAATGATATTAAAGTCACATGTGGTTCTGTGTAATGGCCAGTCTGTTTGCTTTTCTCAACAAGGTCTTCACTAAGAACCTGGGACATGTAAAGGGGTATAAATGCCTGTATAAGGTACTGCCCCTCAGATCTTTTCCAGACCAGATAGCTGCCCCCAATTCTACAAGTAATTGGAGCAGATCCAGAAGCAGACTCAGCCCCACGCTCCCCTTTATTTACCCTTCAGTAATTACATATCTTCCCCATTGGAGGCTGAGCAATTAGTCTCCCATTGTTTTCGCAGGAAATGACATCCATGTGACTTCTTGGGAAGGCAACTGTTGACCACTCTGGTTAAGATAATTTGGAAAGTGCTCAACATTTCCTCTGGATGATTGAGTCCAGCTGACTTGGAAAGCTTTTGGAAATGCACAGATGAGACACGGTCATCATAACCAGAACACCACTGGGTCAGTTCCCTGAACAAAGTAAACCTCTGAAGTACTGCTCTGGTCTTTTCAGATTGTGAGGGAGCACAGCGCCTTGCCATCCTATCCCTTTTATAACATTTACTTGGGACTTACTCCTTAAAACATTTTCTAGAGTAAACAATGAGGAATGCATTGGGAACTCAGGCGCCGCAGCCCTACACTCTGCTTCCCCATGTTTTCCATGTCTCCAGTATCAGCTGTATCCCTAGGCTATAGGAAAAGAGCCATGGAAGTCCCAGGCCTTGTACACACGCAACACTAGATAAGAAAGAGATTCTCTCAGAAGAGTAAGATGTTCCTAGTAAAACATTCTTGTCTCATTGCCCTATATTGGGCCCATATTTATTTTTGACCCAATCACTGGCAAGAGTCTCTTGAGTCAGACCCTCTCCAACCTTAGTATACACACGGATCACCTGGGAAAGCTTGGTTTGAGTGAAGCCATAGGGCTGATACTCATGAGAAGTGTCCAAGTGGGTTGGCGTCCTCCAAAGCCCCGGACCATTCAGATGCCCACCCCCAGTGAGCTCATTGTCCCCTGCTCCTGAGGCTCATGGCTGGTAAAGGATGTATGAGGGCTCCATTAGGAAGAAAGCAAGAATAACCCTGTATTGATGAGAATTACATTGGCAATACCTGTTCACAGTGTGTGTTGAAAATGTTGCCTTTAACTCAGAAGTCATACACAGCCTGTGGTGTATCTTTGAAAAAGAAAGTTCACGGGGTTATACACTATTGTGTGGGAGTACCCATAAAAACAGTATTACTCCTTTATAACTACACACACATTGCAGTTCAAAAAACTCACCTCTTATTCAGAGACGGGTAATGCCTGGGGGGCACTCACCAACCTAAGACAGAGCACCTGTGTGGCCTGGGCAGGTGTCTCCATGACGGGTAAGGTGACCTGCTGACGTCCCACACAACCCAAGTCAGAAGCTCATTTTTTAATAAAAGGGGGACCTGTAGGGCCCTGGCCCCCGTTTTGGGTAACTGTTGCCTTGCTTGCGGGCCTTGACCTTGATATTCTCCCTATGCTAATTCCCTGCCAGGTTCCACCCTCCTGAATGCTTAAGGGAAGTTCCTTGTCTGTGTATCCTGAATAATGGGCGTTAACAGATTAGAAGCAAGATTGTAAAACATCAGTAGCGAACTTCTGCCCTCCGGGGTCCTCCCATTGGGCTGTAAGCCTGTATTTAAGACCTCCTCCCCCCTTCAATAAATGACATTTGGCATTTAAAATTAAAATATATATATATATATATACATATATATTATATATAATTGAATGAATACTGCGAATGTAATCTATGAATACCACAAATGTGATTAATATCATGAGTGTAATTAATGAATATCATGAGTGTAATTTAAAAAATAAATAAATAAAGTCAAAAAACAAAAAAACTCACCTCTTTGTTATCCTTCAGTTACTTTGACCGGTAACTAATATCATGTATCCAAATCCTAATGAAATGGGAATAAATGTGCTTAAGTATAAAGAGTGTAAGGTGCCAAGTCTGCCCCTTGTTCTTACAGTAGATAGCTCATCAGCCTTGGGAGTTATTGGAGAAGAAGAATACCCTCCCACGTAGCCTAAGAGTCACTTGACATGAAGTAAGGTTTGAAAGATTCTGCCAGTGGTAGATTTCTGCCAAAGCATTGGTCACTGTGCCCTGATTACTGATTTTTCAGTGGAGAAAATCATTATGCTTTCTTCATTTAAAAAGGGAGAACTGTCCTGGTTTTTGTTTGTTTTTGGCAAAAGATACGCAGTTATCCCTTGCTGAAGCTACTTAGGAAAAAGGATAATATAGACAGTCTTGTCCTTCATGAGTCTGATTCATCACAGATGCTTTGGGGATTGGAATGAAGCATGTGGCCAGATGTTACATAGACCTACCTGAGGTGGTCATGAGTGGTTGTCATCTCTGGCCTCATATGCAAAGACATCACTCCTGGGGCAGTGGGGAAGGAATGTGGGCTTTCTCCATTTCATCTGCTTGATCTGCCCAGCACCACAGCTTCACCTCTGTGTGATTGGCAGGAAGTCAGATCTTCGTCCAATTTCCAGGAGATGCCAAGTGGTGCTAACTGGCCTTACCAACATGGTTTTACCATGCTTTTCTATGCAAGACTCTGGGAGGTGGAGAGATTTCTAGCTGCTCTGGACCAGCTGACGGAAGCTGCTGGACTTGATGCTCCAGGAAGGCAGGGATTGAACTTATCTCTTACGCATCCACGGTATTGCTTGTCAGTGAGTACGTGAACAGCTGGTCTGTTCCCAGAGACCTGTCAATCAGCAATTGACAGATGAAGCATCCACTCTCTAAAAAGAAGAGAACATTCTGTTGCCTGACTTCAGTCATTTGTAATCTAAATATAGAATGCTGAGGTGTCCATCTACATATTTAGGACCTCATAGACTGCCAAAGAGAGATGAGATA
The DNA here is from genome assembly GCA_902168425.1 of Peromyscus attwateri. Taxonomy (NCBI): domain Eukaryota; kingdom Metazoa; phylum Chordata; class Mammalia; order Rodentia; family Cricetidae; genus Peromyscus; species Peromyscus attwateri. The sequence continues at coordinate 12,631 of CABHPP010000777.1, read as the reverse complement.
ATTTTAATATTAGCCAAGCTTGTACAATCAGTGTACTTAATCGCTGATTGATTCACACAGTACTGATGAATGCCTCCCTTCCCATGCTAGTGATAGGGGAGAGTGTTATTAAAAAGGAATAGAAAGTTAAAATGCTTAGATGTTAAAATGCTTAAAACTTGAAATATAAAGTACTATATCAAAATATAATTTAAAAGACTAGAAAACAAAAATTTAATGTAATACCAAATTAGGAAAATCAAGACAGCGAAAGATGCTGGGTGGTGGTGGCGCACACCTTTAATCCCAGCACTCGAGAGGCAGAGGCAGGCGGATCTCTGTGAGTTCGAGGCCAGCCTGGGCTACAGAGTGAGTGCCAGGAAAGGCGCAAAACTACACAGAGAAACCCTGTCTCGAAAAGCCAAAAACCAAACCAAACCAAAACAAAACAAAAAAACCAAAAAAAAAAAAAAAAAACAACAACAACAACAAAAACAAGACAGCGAAAGATAATGAGAGTTAGGAGAGGCTTAAAGCTCGTGCTCTTGGATGAGGACATGGCTGGAATTCAAGGGGTCAGGGACGTAGAGAGGAAGAAATCCACTCCTTGTTATTTGTATGGAATAATTTTAGCTGCCTATAGAACAGAGTAAGAAAAGAATTGTGAATGTTTTATGTTACATTACAATCAAGGACAAGGACATCATGAAATATTTTTCATTTAAGAATATTTAAAAGTGGCATTTGCTTTAGTTTTTGCAGAAAATCATTTAAATATTGAAGGAAGTCTATCTCAACTTTGTTTAAAAAAATGTTTTTTGAGACAGGGTCTCACTATGAGGCTATGAAATATTTTGATGACTGAATATGGATGCATTTTGTGACTTAAATTCTTTGCATTTCATATGTTAATTTCAAGTACTTAAAGACATTGTTCTTAAAAAGAAAAAAACAAGCAACAACAATAAAAATTCCATCTAGAATTCTGAAAAAAAATCTGTAGACTGACAATAGTCCAGAAAGGCAAAGAGCTCCTGCCCAAGAAAATACCTGGGCCTCTTACTCGTAGGGATGGGACAGAAGGGACCAGGAGAGGCACAGGCCTGGGGTAGGCCCAGCAGCCGGTGAGGCGGCTGCTGCTTCCTGCCTGGTTGAGAACGTTCGGAAATAAAGTTAGGACAAGTATGAGTGTAGGCTGATGTAATCTCGTGTATAAATGTGCAGGTGATAGGAAGGGATGGGAGGCATGTTTTCTGAAGAATATGTGTAGATGGTGTTGGGGAAATTCTTTGCAGTCAAGAGAGTTGTGTGTGGTGGGGGGGAGGGACTGGAGGCTGGGCATGGATTTCTGAAAGTCAGGCATGATGCAGACTGGGTAGAGTGTCCGGAGAGAAGGGAGAGAAGTGTGTTCCAGCCTGGATGTGGACTCAGCAGCAGGTCTGGGGCCTGGTGTGCAGCAGAGGTGAGAAGCCAGGTCTCAGGCTAGGCAAAGAGGAGCATGCTGGGCAAAGCTTCCTTCACTCAGCACTTCCTAGCGTCTGTCTGTGTCCTGAATGTGACTAAGTTGATGGGATTTAACAGTAAAGACACTGTGAGGTTGGTTACCACAATTCCTATTTCACAGATAGTCAAGTATGATCCACTGAAGAAAAGAGAGGAAAGTGGCCTGGCCTCCCAGAACTAGGCAGAAGGAAGAGTGCTGTGATCAAAAGGAGAGGAACTGGCTCTAGGGGGAAACGTTACGTGTTTAAGCTTAGGCATTTCCCCATTGTTCTCTTACCTTCGGTTGTTTGAAAGGATCGGAAATTCTTGTATTTGTAAGCGCAGTTTCAGATTGATTCAATTGTTCACAGATATTTTTTTTTCTTATTAGTGTATGCTAAGATCATTTGTAAATTGGTTTCATTTTCCTGTGCACAGCAAAGGGGCAGCTGGGAGTTTGCTGCTGCATGGATGGGTGCCCCACAGAGTGGAGAGGCTCAGAGAATGAGCACGGGCGAATTAAAGCGGACTGTGAATAAGGTGTTTATTTGCATTGTCTTTTCAGAGTCAGTCCTACCGGTGGTTTAGAAGACATGTGGTGTGTATAAAGTTTGTGATAGTTGGTGGAAATCTGGGTAAGTGTTGTCACGTTTATTTCTAACACATTTAATTATAAAATGGTGCCAACGAGGGGAAGCTACTGCCGTGCCCCATGCATCTTTCAAAGCTGCACTAAACTTCAAATGAAAAATTTTTAATTAAATGTGGCACTGAATTGGTGTTTTCTGACAGTATGCCATTTTTCTTCTTAAAACTAATGTTATTAAGTGATACGGGATTTTCTGAAATCTAGTACGTCTAGATTTGGGAAAGCTCCGATACACAACCCAGGACACCCTTGGCAATTTAGTTTATGTTCTAGCCAACCGTGTAATAGGAGTAATAAACTCACAGACCAGAAGAATAACGACTCCAAGGCAGAGGGTTCGCAACGGCCTGCATGTTGAAACGAGAGAGAAGTTAGCTGTTTGAGGAATGGGAAATGAGCCTCACAGCTTCCTGGGAGCTTGCCCCAGGCTGGAGGCAGTAGCTTGAGAGACCCAGAGAAGCAGCATCCCTGACCTCACTGGTGATGACAAGGAGGGCAGTCCTTGGAGTCAGGGGATCCAGGTTAGAACTCTATACCTATTTGTTATCTCATAACCTCTTGGATTCTTCTATAAACCAAGGCCTTTAGTATTTCCACTCTGCAGGATTGTTGTGGAAATAAGTGAGCTCAGAAATGCTGGGCATAGTAGGTGCTCCACAGCAACCATGTTTCATTTGCCATTAAAGCTAAGCCACCCAAAAGGTGCGTGTCTTCAGCAGGAGACCTGCGGAATGGGTTGATCACACGCATGTGATTTCACAGGGGGCAGGAGACCTGTGGAATGGGTTGATCACACGCATGTGATTTCACAGGGGCAGCACAGCCACTTCTCCATCATTGACTCCGTAATGAGCTGGGGACCCCGGTGACCTGGGCCTCCTTCTGGAACCCCAGGAAGCCCTTCTCAGACAAGCACAGCTAACTTGGCTTCCTTTCCTGCCACCTTGCAACCGAGTGAGGTCACGGTGTTGGAGCCTTTGGTTAAAGTATGATACCATTTTTATCCACATTAGTAAGAAGGGACGGCAGTGAGGAGATGGTAACTTTTGGTTTGTACAGGCTTTTATCTCCAAACCTTTGTGTATTTTACCCTCCGTGGTCATGTAGCTCCATAGAGACCCAAGAATTTGGTTTTGGGGTGAAGCCTTTACCTGCATTTGGGGGAGAATCAGCCATGTCACTGCAGAGGGGTGTGGATGTTAAGGTCACACGTCTGTTTCATGAATCATGGACATGGACATGACCTCAGGAGATCTCTATGATAATCTCTAAAGAGCCAAAAAGTCTCTTCAACAAAATTTCTAACCAGGGGTACAAGTCCTCTCAGAGATCAGGAACTTGCTTATGGTAAGACAGCTTGCTGATACATGAGGCGTGAGACAGAGGGAGCAGGCCTGGTCTCTCCAGCCCTCTAGGGAGGTACTGATTATTACAATACAGGATAATATTTCAAAACAATTAGAAAAAGAGCACAAACGTTCCAAGCATGTAGAAGTATTTGCTATTGAGGAGCTGGAATACTCATTCTGATTTGATCACTAGACGCTGTACATGTGCACTAAATCATTGTACTGAACCCAGGTGTTTTGTCTTAACGAAAAATAAAATAAACAATTGGGGACACAAGGAAACCGTTTGAGAAGTGATCCTACTGTCCCATATCTTAGTTGTGGTGGTGTTCATGCAACTGTAGGCTTTTGTGAAAGTTCACAGAACTGTACAGTAGAGAGGGGATTTTGTTGTTGTGAATGAAGGATGGAAAGAATGGTCTCTTAGACAGAGGACAGTTAGCTCACTGAAAAGAGTGGGATGAGGGCGAGTGGAAAGAAAGAAGCAGCCTGCTCCTTACATCAGGCTGTGTGTGGGACGGGCTTAGGCTGAGCCCTTCCTGCCACCACAGTGCCTGGCCCCTGGACGGATGTGATGAGCACTGAAGTATTCGTTGTGTCGTGTGTCCCCCCCCCCCCCCATCACCTCACTGTCCCACACACCGGTCCACCATGTCCAGATGCTCTTCTTTCTCTGCTGCCCGTCCTCCTGTGGACTAAACTGACCAGCTCCCCTTCTTACATCTTTTTTCCTCTGGTGTTGTGTCCATGGCCCGCCCCACCCCGGGAAGCTCTTAGAAGAGGCTCCTGCTTTACAGTTCCTCTCTTGCGGATGCCCAGCACCGAGGCATTGTACATATCAGGAACTGGGGGTGCCTTGCCTCTGTAGACGACGTTAGTAGATAGCCAGCCCCAAACTCCCTTCTCATCCATTTCTCTCATACTGAGCACCCACTGATGCTTTGTAGAGGCTTTATGTTGAGTAGTCTTCTAAGAACAGAACTGTTGGAAGGAGAGAAGTCCAGGAGCTCCGAGTAGCAAATATGTCGTCCTCTGTGTCCTGGCACTATTAGCTGAGACAGCAGAGTGCTGTGTTTGAATCTGTTGAGGTGCAAGTCTTCCTCAGATTCTGACTCTTCATCATGAGTCGAGAAGTTTAAGGTTGTTAAATCTACAACTTGTGAATATCTTGGAAAGCCAAGATTCTCCCTCACCTCTGGGCCTTATCAGGGTGAGAGATAAGTGCGTAGAGAACAGTGGTTCTCATCTGGGGTCACCTTGCCTTCTTAGAGGGTGTTTGGTGATGTGAGGGATGTTGCTAAATGCCCTGCAATACACAGGACAGCAGCGCATGTGCCCAAACCCAGAAAATAACCCCAAATGTCAGTAAAATGTCCAAAGTGCCCACTGTTTTGAGGGTTTATATTTTAAAATATTTTAATATCTAATTATATTAACATCTAATTATACACATATAACCATCTGAAAAGGGCTCAGAATGCAGAGGCCTGAGATGGCTACCAAGAAGCTACCTCCTTCCTGAAGCTCCCTGACTTCTTTAGGAGTCAGGCTTCCTCCTGAGTCTAAGCAAAAACAGATCTAATGAGTTTTTGCTTAGACAGACAGGTCATACTGAACCATGGTCCACAGAAGGAAAGAGAATTTCTCACGGCGTACTCTCAGCATCTATAGCAGGGGCTGTCTGTCTCATGCTGTAGGCCTCCGCCCAACTTCCTCAGATGTGTCTGTCTGCAGATGAGATGGTATTGTGGTCTGAGTGGTCTTCCTTCTGAGTCAATGGTAGTGATTCTGGTGTGATGGAAATGTGCTTAGGGAGGAGAGGGGTCTCATTACAGATGATTGAGACAGAGTAGTTGGGTTCACAGGGCTGTTTATTTGCATCCATTTGCTAGTGACACCCCAATCTGGCCTAAATGGGAGCTGCTGCACACGTTTGCAGCAGCCCAGTGTGGCTGCATTTACTGAGGCTGGGAGATTAAAGCAACATATGTCAAGCTGTGACACAGAACAATTCTCCGGAGATGGCTTGACTTAATTATGGGGCCTATTTTGGGAGGGTAACTGTGCTTTTTGTGAGTTGTATTTTAGGTTACACTAACCCAGCTTCCAGGCCAGTAATATCTTCCCAGAAAGGGTGTGGCATATGTTGAGGACGTGAATATGTGCTTACTGAAAGCTTTAGTAGGATGCTCTTGGCTTTATGGTACTGTATTTCCCTTTCTTGTGTCCTTTCCTCTCACATGAATGCAGTGGAAATGTGTTCTGGAAAGGCAGACAAGAGAAGGCTGAAAGCCTCACTTCAGACGACCAGGCCCAGAGATTTAGAGACTTTGTGTTGTCGAGCCATGTCTTTAAGATGAATGGAACTTGGAGGGGTGTACGGAAGTCTCAGAGGTAAACAGGTGACAGAATATAAAAAACACTTTTATCTGTGGTAAGTGCCTGTGACAAAACTGTCCATTTATAGCACTAAATCAGGAATTCCTGCCCCATCTCAGCTTTTGCTCAGCACTGACACTTAAAGTGACTTTGTATGTTGTAGTCTGGCCCAGCCTCTAAGATTCCCTTTCTAGAGCATTGTGCCAGAGTTTAAAGAGATGCCCAGAGTAGTTACTGGAAACCAGCCTGTGTGTAGGAGGACCGGGTGGCATCTTCTGCATTGTTTTGTAATCCTGATCGCTGAAGTCATCCACAGCCCCTTTATCACTGGCTCCCCAAGGCAGGTGTCCTTTTCACTCCAGGATAGTTTGGGCAACAACCTGGACCAGATCCCATGAAGCTGCTTCTAGCATGCTGCCCTGCTCATCTCCAGTAGCCCATGGTTTTGCCATCTGCCCTTACTCTAAAACTCAATGCCATAGTGTGACTTTAATCTGTAGCAACACGTAGAAGCCCAAATTGCTCACTTAGGGGAAGTATTTTCAGAGTCAGAAGCTGTCTTGTATGCTAGTGTTTGGCTAGATTGAGAAGACTGTAATGGGGCCGCCTGGGACCCAGGTGGCCAGCCCGCCAGCTTTGCCGGTGAGGCTGTGCATCCCGATGCCATTCAGATAGCTCTTTTAAGGTTATAAAGACTTGCAATGCATTTGATCCTCCCAAACTAGTAATATCACCGGGTAAAAGCAGTGGCTCCTGGATTTGCCTGTCTAAGGCGGGGACATTTGGTAATGTGTGGGAGTGTTTGATGTCCTCTGAAGAATTGGAGGCACTGTTGATATGTGGTGCTGTAGGGAGTGGCGCAAGGGTGCCAGCTGGCCTTCAGAGCCTGGGAAAGAGGTGTCTCGGACAGCATCTATAGCACCCTGCTGAGTCTGGGATGCACAGTGAACCCACGGTGAAGCCAGACGCACACTCACTATCGGGAGCTAGGGAGCCCTCTGGTCGAAGGCATCGAGGTCCTCACCCCTGCTTCCCGTCACTGGGAGCCTCCTCACTCTAGGCTGTTCCACAGGTTGTACATTGCTGCTCTGTGCACCAGAGCTCAGCCCAGCATGCTGTTTGGGTGTTCTCTGACACCTCCGTGGTGTGGCTGATCAGTGCCCCTTACCCACCCCTCCTCCGTCATTGCCAGCACAGAAGAATGGGACCCTTCTCTTTGGGGTAAGATAGAGAGTCTAGTAAGATGCTCTGCCCACAGACTTTTACCTAATCTCACCAGCTTGAAACCATCCTGATGGGGTTGGAGAGATGACTCAGTGGTTACATGTGTTTCTTTGCTCTTCCTGAGGCTCCAAGTTTTGTTATTAACACCCATCTTGGTCAGCTCACAGCCACCTGTAGCCCCTGCCTCTGTGGACAGATAAATACACGAGCATGCACACACACAAATACACATATAAGTAAACACACACACACACACACACAGAGAGAGAGAGAGAGAGAGAGAGAGAGAGAGAGAGAGAGAGAGAGAGAGGGAAAGTTAAGAAAGAATCCTGGTAGGTTGGTTATCATCCTTGGTGCTGTTTGGTGTCAGAGAAGGTGGTAACCAGACCCTCCATGTGAGGGTGCACTTTGCGTTGGCAAGTCCCCTGTGATACCTGGGTACTTTGTGAATCCTGTCCTAACGTTCTGTCATCTGGAGGTGTGAGTGTCTGGACAGTCTTTGCCTGGATCTCGAACACGGCCTGATATTTTTGCCTCTTTCTTGTCCTGAATTTTCTGCACTGTATAATATCCGTCGTCATGTGTTTGATTTCTGTGTCGTCTGCTAGATTTTGTTGTAATAACAGATTGTCCTACACAGTTTTCTTACCTTTAGGGATAGGAAGGAGTAACTTCCATAGAGTGCTTCCCATTCGCTAGATGTCTCACAACCTCCTTGTATGTAGAGTTTCTTACACTTTCTCCTTGCACACACATGTCAGAGGGCTGAACTAACTTGTACAAGTCACGCACTCACCTCTGTCTGTCACGCTGAACCAGAGTCTTTCAGCAACTCCTTGCTGGGGATCCCCTCTGGCTGTGCTTCCCACTCTGCAGTTCTTGCCTCCGACTGCAGACTCTGTGTGTCTGGGAAGGGCCCTAAACTGCTGGAGAGATGCAAGCCCCCCACTTCTGGAAGGAACAGGTGCTGTTAGAGCTGAGCTGAGCAGGCCTGACACTGCTGGAACTCTGGATCTGTGTGTCACCCGTTCCGACTTCACTATAGACCACTGACTTGTTCGTTTGAAGTTGAGGAGCTAGCCCTGTTTACAGCCAGCACCACTGCTGGCTGAGGCCTGTGGACAAGTGGACATTTTTCTTCGTTGTTTGCATGTTTGTTTTTAACGTTTTCTTCTCTGTGTAAGGAACTCTTATACTGGAGTGAAACTGTAATGCTGTTTTGACTTGCAGGTTGTTAGATTTGCGAAGAAGGGAAAGTTGGGTTTCACAAAAGCATTATTTAACCAGATTATTTAATACTCAAAAGCAGTGGTTCTCAACCTCTGGGTCACAACCCCTTTGGGGGTCAAATGACCCTTTCACAGGGGATGCCCATGAGCATCGGAAAGCACAGATATTTACATTACAGTTCATAACAGTAACAAAATTACAGTTATGAAGTAGCAGTGAAAATAATTTTACGGTTGGGGGTCACCACAACATGGAGAACTGTATTAAAGGGTCACAGCATTAGGAAAGTTGAGATCACTGCTCTAAGGCACTGGGTTTCCTTAAATCAAAGCCTTAGATTTCTGAATTGGTAGATTAAAAGCAGAGGTAGGTATTTCTTCGGTTACCTTTAAATAGCACTTTCCTCTGAATATCTAGAGGATTTTTTCTTCTCAGACTTCCCCAAGGCTTGCTTTCACCCTCCTGTGCTTTCCTGTTTGTTCCGTGTGTCTCAGTGTGCACACGGCACAGGAAAAGTGTAAGCACGTGCCCGTGTAAGCGCTAAAGCAGACCCAGCAGATAAGCGGCTTCCGGGAAGGGTCCTGCCCGAGAACTGGCGAGGTTCGTCCCAGTTTGTTCTAGAAGTGCTCTGTTGTGGAGTGGTGGCAGCCGTGCAGACACCCCTCTGCCATGTTGCTGCATTCTGCAAGAACTTCATCCTCCTCCCATTTAACACATCAGCCACCCTCTAGGCACAGAGGGGCAGCACCCTGCCAATCAGGCTTGATCATCTTGAATCTCTTGGCATTGCTTCTCATGCTTCCTACAGCGAGAATTGTCTGCCAGCCAGTAGCAACAAGAATGTGTTACTTGACAGGTCATCTCATGGCTCACAGTGTTTCTGCAGACCACCCGAGCCTTCCAGCAGCCAGGCTCCCACCACTAGCTCTGACTCACACGTGAAGAAGCCGCAGGCTGAACCAGCCCCATCCAATAGAAATCCAACACAAAGACTATGTGAATCATTTTTCTCAACACCAGGTTAAAAAAGGAAAAAGAAACTGGTGCACTTGATTTTTATAACCCAATATGTATCCAGAATGTTATTGTTTGCCATGTAAACCCAATATATATCCAAACTGTTATTGTTTGCCATGTAATGTTTAGACTGCATCTTTGAAATTCAGCGTATCTATTTCTTACGGCGAGTCTCACTTTGAGGACGTTAATTTCAGGTATTCATTGTGACTCCAGGATACATTCTTGGGCACTGTAACTGTCCAAGGTCACACCAGCTGGTTCTTTCTCTTGAATCTCCCCAGAGAAACCTGATCAGTGCTCTCGCCTCCCCGAGTTGGAGGCCACATATTTCTCTCCTCCTTGTGCCTTTTCCCCTGGCACGCTAATTATAGGGAGATGCTTAGGATGACCGTAACTGCCAGGTCAGCAGTTTGCCTCCAGCCTGGCAGCTAGGGAGACCACTGCCTGGAAATGCTGGTGCATGCTAGAGCATAGTTCTGCTTTCTCCATGGTGATTTCCATGTTTCTCTTTTCCTTAGAAGTAACTTGGTGGCATTTTATTTTTCAGGACCAAGTTGATGTTGTATTATATTCCTTCTTAAAGACTCTTCTTAACTAATAGATTCTTTAAATATATTATTTAGTAGCTTCTCTGTGACATCATAGAGCACATAGGTATTATGTATTCTTAAATGTCACAAATGCCTCCTTTGAGGGGATGAATTAGGGAATTGAATATATAGCCTTGAAAGTGTAATGGAAGCACTCTTGTAGGTGGAAGTTTTCCAGTGTCCCGCAGCCGCTTGGTCCCAAGTAAACACACAGAGGCTTATTTAATTACGAACTGTTTGGTCTATGGCCCAGGCTTCTTGCTAGTTAGCTCTTTCATCTTAAATTAACCGATTTCTAATAATTTATGTTTTGCCACATGGCTTCATGGAATTACCTGTGTTCTATAAAGTCTTGCTTTCCCCAGCAGCACTCAGTGTCTCCTCTGACTCTGCCTTCTGCTCCTTGTCTCTCTGCTTGGATTCCCCACCTGGCTCTGTTCTGCCTTGCCACAGGCCACAACAGCTTCTTTATTAACCAATGGTAGCAACACATATTCACAGCGTACAGAAAGACCATCCCACAGCACACTCTAACACTGATCTTTATCTCTAGTCCTTTTACCTGCTCATTGAGATGGGCAGAGACTCAGTAAGTTGCCCATGCTAATCTCAAACTTGTTTAGTGGTCCTTGAACCTGCAATCTTGCCTCAGCTTTCAGAGTAACTTGGGTTATAGACATCTCTGCCACATCCAGCTTTATGTCCCCCTTTTGTTGTATAATTTTGTTTTATTGTATATGTATGTGGGGGTGCACTCCCTCACATGAGTCAACGTGGAGGCCACAGGTTGGCATCGATGTCATTCTGTTACTTTCACCTCTTTGAGAGAGGGTCTCTCACTGAACATGGAGCTAGGCTGGATGGCTAGTGAGCCCCAGTGGTGATCCTGCACGCTCCAGCACTGTCACTGCACACATCTGGTTGTTGGGGATCCCAGCTCAGGTCCTTACACTCACTCTGCAAGCACTCTCCTTCAGCCATCTCCACGGTCGTGTTTTGTTTTGACTGGTCAAATATTTCTCCGATTTATCAGCCCGTGAGTATCACAGAAGGTCAGGTTCTGTTTCTACCAGCTGTCAAGTCCTTGTCTGTTGACCCCATCACATGAACTCTCAGCCCATAATCACAGTGTGGGGAGGAAACTGACCAGAAAGGGGGACGAGCAGCCTGGCATCTGTGCATGCCGAGAGCTTCACGCATATACAGACTCTGGTTTGTAAAGCTTGAACTTTGGATCAGGAAAAGATTCTCGTATTCCTAACTGGAGCCCAGACCCACATCTCCCAGCACTCTGAGTGACATGCAGGAGAAACCAGCAGTGCCTTTTCTGAGGCCATGCAGCAGCGGAAGGGAGGGTGGCGCCCAGACCAGCCTCTCCCTGGGAGACCATGAGTTTCCTTGGTCCCTCAGTGTTGTGCCTCGAGGTTGTGACTTGGTGTGGCTCTCATATTCCCAGATTGCCCAGAACCTGCCCTTTAAATGCTCTCGGTATAAAGTGATTTGGAATCAGAACAGTGTGAAAGGCCTTTCTCCTTAGCTACCCCTTCCCTGAATGCTCACTTAAGACACACCCCCACCACACAACACTCCCTTCTCACACCTGGGTTAAAATCATCTTTATTTCCTTGAGCAAATAGCCTGTGTTCATCTCACAATGTCTTTTCATGGCTGTATTTCTACTAAGAAGCCAGAGATTATCATTGCCTTTGGACCAGGGTCTTGGTCCCTAGGTTTGGTTTTCAAAGGTGATCCCTAAGTAAAAATATTTTAGTTTTGTGTGTTATACTGATGAATGGGGGAAAGAAAACAGCAAAGCCAGACAGCATTTACTTAAGTGGCCCTTGACCTGGAGCCTTTCTCAGAATCTCCTGATGAGACAGAATGTGTCTCAGTGCCCAGTTGGTGTCCTGGGAACAGGGCCCAGGGAAGAGTGTAACATTCACCTGCTCCGACTCAGTTATATCTTTTCTTCTAGGAAGACTGTGGGGAGCCTATACCTTGACAAACTTGTCCTAAAATCTGTGTACATGCATAACTTCAACATTTTTTCAGACTTCTAACACCTACCATAATGGAGAATATTTTGACTCTCAACCCCCTTGGAGTCTGCAGGTAGATTGCATGGTTGGAACAATCCTTCACTGCCCCTGGGAAATCAGAGGGGCAGTCAGACGTGGCCCGTGGTACAGAGGGATTTATTTAATGGATAAGAATAATAGCCTGTTATTACTGTGTGTGTGAAAATTGTGAAGTGATGTACCTATAGAGCCAAGTGGGAGCAGGAGACCCACAAACACATGTGTACACACACACACACACACACACACACACACACACACACACACACACACTCCTGCCTGTACACACTTCCTCTTGTATCCCTCTCACCAGAAGGGAGAAGGTAGTTGGTTGCATTAGGAAGGATTCACAGAGAAACCATAGAACCCGGCTGTGAAGGCATGAGTATACCAGAAAGTGAAGAACATTCCAGCTTTTTATTTTAGAAGCATTAATTCTTATTTCTAACCTAATTACTTTCAATATATATTAAGGTTTTAGAATCACAACAGATAAAAAGATGAAATGATCATTACATCTACCATTCATTCACAGGAAACAGCACTGTACTTGCATGGATACTGGATACTCATGGTATAGATAAGGTTTTCCTCATAAAATTTGTTGAAATTTGGTCTCCTGTGTAATGATGCTGAGAGGCAAGGTGTTTA
>CABHPP010000776.1:32673-44040 GCA_902168425.1 Peromyscus attwateri | reverse complement strand
TTTGATCCAAACGTGTCAGAGTTGTGTATGAAATTCCTAAAAAATAAAATTAAATTTAAGAATTTTATTTTTGGGGTTTTTTTTAATAGTTCAAATTTTTCTTTTCTTTTTTATTTTTTTAATTAATTTATTTATTTATTTTTCTATTATCAGCTTGATACAGTATAAATTCTTATCTTAATAGTGAAATGTTTCATTGAGGCTTGCTCAGTAATTGAGTAAAACCGAAACTTATTATAAGCCATAGTCATCCTAGGGACCCCATGCTATATATATAGCCTCCATGGTTCTGTGGGTTGTAGTCTGATTGTTCTTTACTTTATATCTAGAATCCACGTATGAGTGAGTATATACCATGTTTGTCCTTCTGGGTCTGGGTTACCTCACTCAGGAAGATTTTTTCTAGTTCCATCCATTTGCCTACAAATTTCATTCTGTCATTGCTGAGTACTACTCTGCTGAGTAGTACTCCATTGTGCATATGTACCACATTTTCTTAATCCATTCTTCAGTTGACGGGCACCTAGGTTGTTTCCAGGACCTGAAGAGTAACACTAAGGTTGTCTTTTGGCCTACACACACACACACACACACACACACACACACACACACACACACGCTGGAAAAAGAAAAGAAATCTTATCCCTCAGATTTCAAGGTAAAGCAGGAAGAGAGAAGCAGAAGGCAGCAGATGAAGTAACATGGGCTATGAGGGTGTCAAAGGCTGGTTCCCTCAAAAATGACACCAAAACACGTGTTAATTAAACAAAGCTGAGCTCATTGCTCAGCACTATAAGGGAAAATTCCAGGTCAACAGTGGTGTCCCCAGCAAGGGAAGGACAAGTTATGATATACATTGAGATCTTAAAATGTGGTTTAAGGCAAATCTTCCAATTTATAAACTTGATTGGAATTGAGAAGGGGACCAGGTACCACTGCATAGACCTGTGATCCCAGCTACTCAAGAGGCTGAGGCAGAAGAATCACAAGTTCAAGGCCAGTCTGGACAAAGCAGAGAAGTAATTAGAGAACATGACCTCATAGTTTAGGATTGATGGAGACCATAAGAAGGAATTTTGAGAGGACAGATTCAAAGAATCTTGTGTAAACTTCCTACTGATGGCTGTGCATTCCTAAGACTTTATCAGCCCTTGGAATGAAAAGCAAAGTCAGTTAGAACTTCCATCTTCCTGGGAAGGAATCTCATGGAATGCTTGAGTTCTGTTGAAGACAGTGAAATAATAAAGTCTTGTTAATGTTGACAGAGTCCTATCGGGCATACAAGCAAAGAGTAGAAGATGGGAAGCCAAAGAAGGAAGAGCCTAGACTGCCTATGTGGAATCAGAGAAGCCTTCCAAGAAGAGCTGGTCTTCCTAGAAAGATGTTTTAAATGAGCAGAAGTTCACCTAGTTTACAGAGAGATAGAGAAACAGACAGAGACAGATGGACAGAGACAGAGAGACAGAAAGGATTCAAAACAAAATCAATGCAGTCTACTTTAGTAGTTTTAGCCATTCAGAGGACATTCTTGGGCATTAAGTTTTCAGCTAAGTTAAGGTTTCATTTTAAGAGGCAGGTACAGGAAGGTTGGAATGTGGGTACCAAAATACAGTGAGACAAGAAGAAGAAGTTCTAGTGCCCTACAGCACAGCAGGACGACTCTGATCTACTCTTATTATATATTTTACAAAAGACTAGATGAAAGAAGTGTGTAGGCTCCAAACACGAAGAAATTGCAAGTGTATAAAGAGCTAGAAATGCTAATGAACCTAATTTGGTCATTACACTGTGTATGTGTGTGTTGAACGACCACACTATTCCTACAATGTGTATAATTATTATGTACCAATTAGAAAATACTTTTCTTGGCATAGTGGTATACACCTATAATCTTAGCTCTTGAGAGGTGGGAATAAGAGGAATAGGAGTTCAAAGCCAGCTCCAGTCACACAGCGTGTTCAAGGCCACCCTGGGCTGCGTGAAAACTTGTCTCAAAAATAAACGAGGAGCTGGAAGGAAGGCTCAGTGGTTAAGAGCATTCTTGCTCTTCCAGAGAACCTAAATTTGGTTCCCAGAACTCATGGCAGTCAGCTCACAACTGTTTGTAATTCCAACTCTGGGGGATCCAATGCCCTTTTCTGCTCTTTATCGGTATCCACATACACACATTCACCCACACGTACACACAAAAATAAAAAAAACTTTTAGAAAAAAATCATTGTAATTATTAATTTTTAATTGATCCTGAAAGCACTTTAGTGTTTTAAAATTAGCTACAAAAAAAAAAACATGATTGAGGATACAACCATAAGATCATGTACTTTTTTAAATATTTTTTAAGAACAAAATATTAGGGCACACAAAAACTCACCCCCTCCTAGAGAGAATGACAAGAAAGGGAGCAGGGGGTTGCCAGTGGAGTTTAGTGTCTCTGAAGTAGTGTAATGGCATTCAAATCCCCTCAGGAAAGAGAGCAAATATTCCACACTGCTGAAGCCACTGCTGAGACCACTCAGATCTCCCTCCTGCATGTCGGAGAATCTTCTTGGAAATGAATCTCAGTGGATTAGGATTGCAGTTCAGTGTAATAGAAGAGGTGGCCTTGAAGGAGACTTAATCAGAGAATAAATTTCAAAATCAGAAGCACAATTTGGTTTGAGAGCATCGGGAAACCAATCAGCACCTGACGCTCCTAATAGCCATCACCAAAACCCAACATCTTCATCCCTTCAGTGCCCTTGTCTGATAAGGGTCAAAGGACCCCCAGCTGGCTCATCTCTGAGTTGGTCAGCCCCAGGTCTGCCAGGCAGTGATGAACATGGCTCAGATTCGACAAGCTGTAAGCCTGATAACCCCACACCTGAGAGCCTAGACAGATTCAAAACAAGCAGCTAATTAAACCTGGAGCAGTCAGCTATCATCATCCGAGATTCATGGGCGGCCAACAAGCAGAAGAACTAGGAACACGGCATTCGGCAACAGCTGTCACCTGCTATAATGTTCTTTAATTATCTTAAAATCTGTAAGAACTGACAAATGGGTGACAAAATGCAATTTTCTGTGTCAGGAAGCGAGAGACAAGCCTGCGTTACTTTGATGAGAGGAAACACTGTAAAATCGTCTCTCTCGGCTCTCCTTATTGGAGAGGGGGGATTGTTGTCACTCAACTCTGGTCTATAAACACACTCATTACGGAGCTCCTGGAGGGACACCTTTCCTTCTTTATAAGATTGAGTAGGAGAGATTATAATGGGTTGAGGGAGGGTGAGATGGCTCATCAGATAAAAGTACTTGTCACCAAGCCAGGGCACTTGAGTTTGACTCTGGGGACCCACATGATGAAAAGAAAACTGACTCCAAGTTGTTCTTTGACCTCCACATATGTGCAAACACACACACACACACACACACACACACACACACACACACATGTGAGTGCACACACTAAAAACCATTTTTTAATGTTTACTGAGCTATTCCAGGCTTGTCCTCACAGCCTCAATGCTTGTTTCAAGTTCAGCCCTCAGCCCCACCATACTACCGACATGGCACAGAGCTGCACTCTGGGGTGATCATAAGCAAAGACCCACCCGAGTTCACTGGAATCCCACCATGCCTCTTGCCATAGATCCTTCCAGGTGCCCGTGCAAACTGTGGTCTAAGCCTTCCGGACTGCTGCGACGTTTATGACCTCTGTAAGGATTTCCATTGTCTCTCATTTCATTGGGTCATTATAGTCTCCCGAACTTGCATGATAGCGTCCTTTGTTCCTTTAGGGTGAGTTTACTTCTATCATTTACGCAGTTTTGCCAGCCTTTCTGGGTCAAAAATGTTCAGCAGAACACAAAATAAATCGCAGAAAGAAAGGTCACTGGGTAGCAAATAGCTCTTAACAACATTAGCTAGAAAACCACATCCTCTGTACGAAGTCATAAAGAACTCATAAGCCAAGAGCATTGCACCACTCAGGGTCCCAGTACATAAAACAGAGGAAAATATGAGCTAGTTCACATTGGCCAAGAGCATATGGTGGCCCTTAGAGTCTAAAGAAAGCATATATAACAGGACTACACAGATCTGTCTGTATATAATAAAAATGTGGACCTTGCTTTATCTTTTGTTGGTTCTTTTTCTTGATTTTTGTTTTTGATGGGTTTTTTTTTAAGTCAAATAGCACAGTCAATCAGCGTGCTCTGAGGGTGTTGACAGTCTAACAGGATCACTCATAATTCTTAAGACATACAGTCTTCATAACTTGTTCTTACGAGGCACCTAACAATATGAATGTGTGCAAGTAGCATTTTGAATCATCAGAACAGGAGTCATATTCAAATTTAAATTCACATGACCACATTTCTACCCACTAATTAGAATAAAACTGTTGAAAATTTCTATTTAAAAATCCTTTTATGCAATTTGCATTTGTGAATCCCTTTTCATGTAGATTACCAGTGAAGTTGGTCTTTTGTGTGTATGATCTCTAAAATGTGGTCTCTCTAGGGACAGGCTGATTATTATCAACATTACAGCATGATTCCATCCTTACTGAGCTGGCCTTTCTAAATTACAAGTTTGAACTTGCCCGCTGAGACACAGCTAACATCTACTGGAGGTCTAGGTTATTTCTCCTGACTTCCCAGCCCCGTACATCAGGCTCCGTTCTATGCAAAGGTGCTTTCTTGCTTTCCTGCTCACCAGGACACTTGTTGCTCACTTGTTGGACAAGCCATGAGTTCCACACTTGTACATTTTCTTAGATTTCCTCAGTTTGGTGGGGAGCTTTTCTCCTAGTCTGTAATTTCCTGGGACAATATTAGACCCATAATCACATAGATGAAGCCTTGTCCTGCCTCATCCACTCTAACATCAAGGCTCCGTCTCTCTCCATGCGCCCATTTGCTTTGACTGTAAAAGATCTGGCTTCCCAAAGTATACAGGATTATACAAGATAGAATACTTGATACCATGCCCTAGTGTATCATTGTTAAATTATTTCAAGTTTTTTAATCCTCTGACATGAGATAATAAATGTGCTAGAGGCATGAGTAGCCTCTTCTGTGAAATGAAAGGCTTACACTAAAGAGTCTAGATTTCTTCTTTCTTTATTTTTAAAGACCGAGTCTCACTAAGTAGTCCTGGATGACCTGGAACTCACTATGTGAACCAGGTTGGCCTGGAACTCACAGAGATCTACCTGTCTCTGCCTCCCAAGTGGCTAGATTAAAGGTGTGTGCTCACTACACTAGTTCTAGGTTTCTTCTTGCTCTAAAATTTGGAGGCTCACTCGGTCATATATTCAAAGGACGCCTCATCCTACCACAGAAACACTTACTCATCCTACCACAGAAACACTTACTAGAAACAGAGTAACTAATCAGTATCTGATTTGACTTAAGGCCCACTCCATGAGATGAAGCCCATACCC
Organism: Peromyscus attwateri; assembly: GCA_902168425.1. Classification (NCBI taxonomy): domain Eukaryota; kingdom Metazoa; phylum Chordata; class Mammalia; order Rodentia; family Cricetidae; genus Peromyscus; species Peromyscus attwateri. The sequence goes on along the minus strand of CABHPP010000776.1, from coordinate 38,615 downwards.
GACACTGACTAGGTGACCAAGAACCTGAGATTAGATAGCCCAGGGACCTAGGATAAAACCAAAAGAAGTAGCAATAAAATGACCCCTAATGACATTCCGCTAAACCCGTAGCTCAGCCATTTTCAGCCACCATCAGAGAAGCTTCCTCCTGCGGCAGATGGGAACAAATACAGAGACCCACAGCCAGACAACATGCACAAAGTGAGAGGCCTTGGAACACCCAGCCCTAAATGGGATGTCTCCATCAAACCCCTCCCCTCAGGACTGGGGGAACCCTGCAGAAGAGGAGGCAGAAAGAATGTGAGAGCCAGAGAGGATGGAAGATGCCAAAAAATGAGTCACTCTAAATCAACATTATCCACCCCTATATTAATTACAGAGACTGAGGCAGCATGCAAAGGGCTTACAGGGATCTGCACCAGATGGGGTCCTAGAACTGAAAGGGGAAAGTGGACACACGCCCCCATCCCTAACCCAGAAGCTCTCCCCAATTGATAGCCACTTACAAATGAGAACTTAGTTTTCTCCACGGAAATCTCACTGGGGAAACAAACTACTCTTGAGGGTAGGCTGCATGCCCCGCAGTAGACGGCCAACAGAAAACAAACTCAATGGTATCTTTGGAGATTCTTTGTCTCATAATGTCATGTGGGGGCGGGGGTGGCTCCGGGGTCAAGACAGGGTTTCTCTGTGTAACTCTGGCTGTCCTGGAACTCACTCTGTAGACCAGGTTGGCCTTGAACTCACAGGGATCTGCCTGCCTCTGCCTCTCTAGTGCTGGGATTAAAGGCGTGCGCCACCATCGCCCAGCTCTTTTTTTTTTATCTTATTTTCAATCTTATTTTTTATTTTTTTCTCTCTTTTTATCCTACAAGTCCTTTGTGTATATATTATGGCTTCCAGTTTAGTGTTTTATGGGATTCCTCAGTGTGGGAAGGAGTGGGTCTCTGTGTCTATATCTGTTTCCTGTGCCTTCTCTTGGGCTCTTTTCCTCCTGTTTGTTCTGCCAATTCCAATGTGTTAGTTTTTTACTTTATTATATTTTATTTTACTATTATCCCTTAGAAGCTTGTTTGTTTTCTAATGAGAGGCAGAAAGGGAGTGGAGAGGGAGGGGAGGTGGGGAGAAACTGAGAGTAGAGGGAAGGGAAACCATAATCAAAATATAGTATGTGAGAGGGGGGAGTCTATTTTCAACAAAAGGGAAAAAAGGAAAAGATGTAAAATAAAATAAAATGTAGAAGCTCTCTCTTGGTCCCCTTATCTATGGATGCCAATGTGATTAATACAGAAATGAGGGCATCTTTTCTCAGGAGAAAGGAATAACCATCCTTCCTAGAATTCTGTGAAGATCAAATCTAGGGCTGGGGAGTAACTCAGTAGTAGACTCCTTGACTAACATGTGTGAATCATGGATTTGATCACAGCATCACCACATACATATATACATACATACAACATACATACATCATACAACATACATATATACATACAACATACACATATACATACATACATCATACAACATACATATATACATACAACATACACATATACATACATACATACATACATACATACATACATTAAAATGTAAATTTTTTTCCAAGACAAGGTCTCTCTGTGTAGTTTTGGCTTTTCCTGGAACCAGGCTGGCCTTGATCTCACAGAGCTCTGATTATTGTGATGGAAATAGAACAGGATATAAAGGATAGGAAATATAGTCCCATCCTTACCACAAGAAGAGCAGATCTAAAGTAAACTTCAGCATGTGGAACAATAGAAAGATTTTCCTCAGGCTGGGGTGACGTCTCCGTCAGTCAGGCGCTTACATGAGAGTGTGAGGACCTGAGTCTGGTCCCAGCACTCACATAAAAAGCCAGGCATGGTGGCAATTATTCATAACCCTAGCGCCAGGGAGGCAGAGACAGGTTGACCCCGGGGCTGGTTGGCTAGCCAGCCTCGTCTACTCGGAGAGCCCACAATCCCAATAAGAGACCCTGTCTCAAAAAACAATGTGGACAGATTTGAGGAACAGTACCCAAGGCTGACCTCTGGCCTATAAGTACACATACACAATTAATTAATTAAAATATTTTAAGTAAAAAGGGGGCTAGAATTGAGTGTGGTGATGCACCTCAGTGATAACAGCACTTTCGAGGTGTAGGCAAGAAAATAAGTCCAAGGCCGTCTGGCTACACTGAGTTCAAAGCCAAATAATGTGAGACCTTGTCTCACCCTCCCCACACCCACACAGAAACAGGTACACACTCTGGCTACATAGTGATTCAAAGCTGAATTGCATGAGACCTCTCTCTCTCTCTCTCTCTCTCTCTCTCTCTCTCACACACACACACACACACACACACACACACACACACACACACACATACACATACACACACACACACACACACACACACATACACACACACACACAGAGGATACATAGTGAATTCAAAGCTGAATTCCATGAGATTCTGTCTCAACCTCCCCCCCTCTCACTCTCCCACACAAACACACAATACACATCCTAGTAAAGAGGGCTGGAGCTCCAGCTCAGTGACAGAGTATTTGCCTAGTATACGTAAGGTGCTAGGTCCAATACTAAGATCACAGAAGAAAAAAAACTAAAAAGATGCAAGTTGATAGTGGATGGCATGTATTTTAACCTACATAAAGTTAGGCTCATATCCAGTAAGTGACAAAGGCAAGATTCGAACCCAGGTCTGTCTGATTCTAACGTTATCACATCAGCTCATCCACTGCCCATCATCTTGGTGATTCACTAACAGATCTGTGGTTCCTTAATTTAAGATGTGATACTCTGTGCTGAGTGACTTGGCAGCTCTGGGCACTTCCTCACAGGCTTCACACATTTTTTTTCCCTAGACTTAGCACCTACTGCATTCCTCCCTGTAACCACACTTCTATCCAAATTGGATTTCTTGTCTTTGCCAAGTTGCTGTTTGTTCACACTCTTTCTTCAGCCCAAAGTGATCTGAACGAATTTCCTTTATGCATAGTCTTGGTAATTTAATGCTGAGTGGAGATAAATCACTATCGTCGGGGACAGTAGCACATACTTGTCATACATGCCCTGGAGTAAGGGCATCCAAATATCTTGGTGAAGGTTGTCAAAGTGGAGATGGCTCAGCACCTGCTGCTCTTCCGAAGGACCTGAGTTCGGTTCCCAGAACCCACGTCAGGGGATTCACAACCACTTGTAACTATAGCTCCAGGACATTCAACTCTCTTTTGGCCTCCAAGGGCATCTGTACACATGTAGCATACACTCACACAGACACACCCATAAATGAAAAAAAATCTTTTTTTTAAGTCAGTCTAAGAACTATCTACTGGCCAGCAAGTTTGTTCAGCTGATAATGATGCTTCAATCCCTGGGACCCACATGGTGGAAGAAGAGTTGTCCTCTGACCTCCACATACATACCATGGTGTTCCTGCACACACACACACACACACACACACACACACACACACACACACACACTAAATAAATGTGTTTTTTTTTTAATTTTAAAGAATTAAGTCGCCGGGCGATGGTGGCACACGCCTTTAATCCCAGCAGTCAGGAGGCAGAGGCAGATGGATCTCTGTGAGTTCGAGGCCAGCCTGGTCTACAAAGTGAGTTCCAGGAAAGGTGCAAAGCTACACAGAGAAACCCTGCCAGAAAAAAAAATTAAGTCAGGAAGTGGTAGCGCATGCCTTTAATCCCAGCACTCAGGAGGCAGAGGCAGGTGAATCTCTGAGTTCAAGGCCAATCTGGTCTTACCCAGTTCAAGGTCAACCAAGGCTACACAGAGAAACCTGTCTCAAAAAAACAAAAAAATAAAAATAAAAAGAATTATATACTAAGCCAGATGTGGTAGCATATGATTGTAATGACAGCACTCAGGAGGCTGAGGCAGGAGGATTGACATGAGTTCAAGCACAAGCTATATAGCAAGATCCCATACCAAAAGAAAGAAAGAGAGAAAGGAAGGAAGGAAGGAAGGGGAAGGAAGGAAGAAGGAAGGAAGGACGGGGCAACCAGGGAGATGGTTCAGTGGGTGTGCTCTTGCAAAAGTGTAAGGGACTGAGTTCAGATCCTGCACCCACAGTAAACACAAGGTACAACCGTACCGGTCTGTGACCCCAGCACTGGAGAGCAGAAACAGGAGGATCCAGGGAGCTCACTGACCAGTTAGGCTAGCTCTAACAATCAACTTCAGTGAGGGATCCTATCTCCAAAAATTAAAATAGAAAGCAAGAGAGGAGTACACTCAACATGGACCTCTGACCTTCACATCTGCCTACAGAGATAAGCACATGCATGCACCCCACACAAATAAACTGAAAGGAAGGAAGAAAAGTGAGTGAGTTATCCAGGAAAATAAATCACAGAAACAAAGACCCAGGCAAGAGCATGGAATCCTCCAAGCACACAAATTATGACAAATTATGCTCTCTAAAAGAAAGAACCATCGATTTTTGTTTTGTTCTTTGAGACAGGATCTCACGTAGCCCAGGCTGGCCTCAAACTTGCACTTTCTATATACCAAAGGATGACCTTGAGTTCCTCATCCTCCAGCCTAGCCTCCCAAGTGTTAGGATCACAAGCCATGAATCACTATCAGCATAAACAGCAATGTTTTCATTCAAAAAGTAAAACACTTCGGGAAAATGACTAATTGTAAGATCTAGGGCATGGAATACATAAAAACTAGATGGTACTCTACAACACCTGAAGCAGAAAGATCCCTAACTCTCCTGGGACACTCTCACAAGGATAAAGGGACAACTTGAGGAGGCTCCAACTGACCAAAGCATTGATAAGAATAATAACTCCCAAGAATGCACACACATCAAACATATTTTTTAAAACATGCATTTTAAATGGTACTGAAACAGAAAAATAATAACCTTCATTAGCCACCAGTAAAGTAGCTAGGGAATCCATGCACTCTTATGGAAACTGGGAGATAAGCAAAGAAATCAAATATTTGGTCCGATTTCCACACAACAGCTATAATACAAGGTGACCAAATATTTGATGAGGAAAAGTCCCTTTTCATGGTGGGAAGTGGGGGGTTAACATTTTGCCAAGTCCCAAGGAAAGTGGGCAATGGTTATAAATGGCTCCTAACATTCCAGGGGAGGCAGTAAGACATCTTGCAGTCATGACGAAAATGCCCAACACCACTTATGTAACACTCCTGCCAAGAAAACTGAGTCTCCGTCAAATCACGCTTCTGAATATAATTATCAATATTCTAGGAATAGAGTCGGCAGAGGAGCGAATTTCATGACATCAATGAGGCAAACGGTAAAAGCCAAAGCGTGGGAACTTGTGAAGGACAATTAGCCTGCTTTTTCTGGGAGTGGCTGTACCCACTCCTCAGGTGTGTGGTCCGTTCTGTAGTCGGTTCTGAGGTTTGTCTGGCTTCTCAGAGAGTCCTTGCAGGATGATGTCCCAGGAGTCTGTAGTGGCAGCTGGCCTGAAAAGTCCTTGGATTTCACAGCCTTGTCCCCGTTCGCCAATTTCCCTTCACTGTCCCCGTGGCTTGCTAACTCCCTGTCTCAGGGTTTGCTTTGGGAAGAATCCAAACTAAATATCTATCATATGAACGAAAGTGAGCTTTCACTAAAATAAAGTCACTTTAAAATGTTATTGTGGGGCCAGAAAAATGGCCTGGCAGGTAAAGATGTTTGCTGCCAAGCCTGGGTGTGTGAATTTGACTCCTGTGACTCACATGGTAGAAATAACCATTTCTTATAAGTCGTCATCTGACCAGCCAGGTGGTGGCGCACGCCTTTAATCCCAGCATTTAGGAGGCAGAGGCAGGCAGATCTCTGTGAACTCAAGGCCAGTCTGGTCTACAAAGTGAGTTCTAGGACAACCAGGACTGTTACACAGAGAAATCCTGGCGGGGGGTGGGAG
>CABHPP010000776.1:6784-25889 GCA_902168425.1 Peromyscus attwateri | reverse complement strand
ATAGATAGATAGATAGATAGATAGATAGATAGATAGATAGATAGATATTAGATAGACAGATGATGGAAAGATGGATGGATGGATAGATAGATGATAGATAGATAGATAGATAGATAGATAGATAGATAGATAGATAGACAGACAGATAGATATTAGATAGACAGATGATGGAAAGATGGATGGATGGATGGATAGATAGATGATAGATAGATAGATAGATAGATAGATAGATAGATAGATACTGTCAATAGGTAACCTAAGAATATCTCAAATTTCTAATGCATCACTGAAAACGTTTTAATTTTTAAAAGTAAAGAATTTGCAGCTAGAGAGATGCTCAGTACTTAAGAGCACTTGCTGCTCCTGTAGAGAGCAAGAGTGATTACCAGCACCTGCATGAATGCTCACAACCATGCTTAACTCCTTAACTCCAGTTCTAGGGGCTCCAACTCCCCCTTTGAACTCATATACATAAAATTAAACAAATGTAAATCTTTTGATAAATAAAAATTAGGAAATTGGAATTTGAATTATGAGTTTTCCTGTTTAAATCCAATAGAACAAGCCATGTCTCTAGTTGTTTTAAAGAAAAGCTAAGTGTATTTATTCAACTCTCCCTCCCTCCTTCCCTCCCTCTCTCCCTCTCTCCCTCCTTCCCTCCCTCCCTCCCTCCCTCCCTCTCTCCCTCTCTCAACAAGTGTCCTAATTTGCCTTCTGTTGCCGTGATAAACACCATGACCAAAAGCAATTTGGGAGAGTAAAGAGTTTATTTGCCTTACATGTCTGAATTACAGTCCATCACTGAGGGGAGCCAGAACGGGAACTCAAAACAGGAACCCGAGGCAGGAGCTGAAGCAGAGGCCATGGAGGAGTGCTGCTAACTGGCTTGCTCTCTGTGGCTTGCTCAGTTTGTTATCTTATAGCATCCAGGACCATTTGCCCAAGGGTGGTCCTGCCCACAGTGGCCTGGACTATCCCACATCAATCATTAATAAAGAAAATGTGCCCGTAGACTTGCCTATAGCCTAATCTAATGGAACCAATTCTTTACTTGAAGTTCCTTCTCTAACAACTTTAATGTGTATCAAGTTAACAAAAGCAAACCAGTACAACGGGATTTCCTTTCTTCCTTTTAATTTATTTTTATTTTTATTTGTGTGTGATAATTTTTTGATTTTTATTTACATGTGTGCCTGCATGCAGCTGCTGGAGGGGGCCAGATATCTGAGGGCATCGGATGCCCTGGAGTTAGAATTGTAGGCAACTGTGATCTACCTGATCCTGCTGGGAACCTCAGGATCCTCTTAACCACTGAGCCATCTCTCCGACCTCCTAGTAGTCTCTCTAAAGCCAGGCTCACCACTGGTATCAACACTGGTATCAACAGGGCAAATATGCCATTACACTTCCCAAAGAACAAAACCAAAGAGCAAAGGACTGAGCCAGGTGCAATGTCCTGCCCTGGTAATCCCAATACTTGGGAGTTGAACACCAAAGGATCAGGATTTCTAGGCCAGCCTCAGCTCCATAGCAAGCTCAAGGTCACCCTGAGATATATAAACTGACTCAAAAATATAAAACAAATAAACAGAACAAAGGTCTTATCCACACTAAAGAAAGACAGAAGCCATAGGAAAGAGGCACATGTGTCCTATGTGTTCTTAAACTGGAATCCCTGCCATTAATTCCATCTTATTATTTAATTTCTTTTTGCATGAACAAAGAAGGTATCTTTGTAAGTCTTTGGCACCCTCTTTTGGACAACCTGGTTATTTCAAAACTGAAATGTTTCCTTTCCGAGTATGCTGCCAGCAAATTGAAATCGGGTACCTGGACACAGATATAGATATAGATGATACAGATAGATATAGATGAGATAGATTGGGGGGGCACTTTTAAACTTATTTTTACAAGAGTTTTAAATTTGCAGAGAGATTAAGCAGGACAAAGCCCATCTCCATCTCTCCCTCATGTAATTCCCCCCATTATCCACACCTTGCACTAGGACCATATGTGTTAAAGTTAATGAAACAATACTAACCCATTATTATTGACAGAAGTCCATAGTACGTATAGTACAAAGTTGCACGTTTCTGTGAGTGGCGAAGAGTTTCATGTATCCACCATTATAGTATCATAGAGAATAGTTCCACTGCCTTAAAAATCACCTCTTTAAGGCTGGAGAGATGGCTCAGCCAGTAAAGGCACTTACCATGCAAGTCCGGGTTCCCCAGAACCCATAAAGGTGGAAGAAGAGAACAGAACTACAAAGTTGTACTCTGAAAGCCATGTGTGCATCATGGCACAGGTGTACCACACATGCACACATGTGCGTTTTCACACACAATAATAATAATAAAGTTTTTTAAAAAATGAATCACCGTTTCATCTCTTCAGTCTTTCTTATTCTCCAGAGTCTGGTGATCACCACTTTTTACTATCTTTTTAATGCTGCCTTTCCAATTTTCATGTTGTAGAATAACAAAATATATCCCTAATTAAATTCATTTTTACTTAACACATCCATTGAAGAGTCCTTTATGGGAGTCCTTCATGGGCCTGCCCATCACCTCACAGCATGGGTGAGCAAGTGTGTGGTGGTAAGAAGGAAGAGAGAGAGAAATGGAGCGGTGCGTGCGCGCACTGTGGAGAGAGGCAGAACTGGAGACCCCACAGCACTGAGGAGCAGGCTGATGGGAGTGGCCGACATTGCCATCTGAGCCCATGGTGATATCCAGATTGCTGCTGCTGCTGCTGCTGCTGCTGCTGCTGCTGCTGCTGCTTTTGAGGGCCATGTATGGGGCCTAGGTCCTGTTGCAGCCAGGGTCTGTGTTGATGTTCGTGGCTCATGTTATCACAGAAGGCCGTGTGGAGGCGCTTGGTCTGGGCTACAGCCTGAGGCAGCGTTGATGTCCCTGGGCAGTGCTGTCACAGAGAGCCTTGTTGATGTGGGAGGCCTGAGAGGCCACCGGAGGCCATGGTGATGTCCAGGCCCATGCTACCGTCTAGGACCATGTCTGGGAATATGGCCCTACAGTCACCGAGATCTGTGTTGATGTCCTCGGCCCATGCTACCACGGAAGGCCATGTGGATTCCTGTGGACTGGGCTGCCACCTGAAGTTATGTTGATATCCTAGGGCCATGCTGCCACCTCGGACTATGCTGATCTGAGTGGCCTGCACTACCACCTGAGGCCATGGTGGCATCCGGGCCCATGCTGCTAACCAAGGGCTATGTCTGAGTCCCTGGTCCTACCAAAGCTGGGATCTGTGTTGGTATCCATGGCCCACGTTACCACTGAAGGCCATGTGGATGTCTGTGGTCTGGGCCACTGCCTAAAGCCATGTTGATGTCCATAGGCTTCCCCCAGAAACCATATTGATATGAGTGGCAAGTGCTGCAACCTGGAGCCAGGTTGGTGTCTGTGGTCCAGGCTGCCTCCAAGGGCATTGTCTGAGTCAATGGTCCTACTGCAGCCAGGGGCTGTGTTTGAGGTCTCTGCTGTCACCAGAAAACATGTAGAAGGCCATGACCCATGATCCGGCTGACTGTAAAGAGCAAGGAAGCTACTTTTTGCAGTGACATCGATGATTGCAGATGCACAGTTGAGAAAGAGGGACGTGGAAGACTTCTGTAACAACCCCTATACCCACCTAGCCCCACCCCACCCCCCAAAAAATAACAGTCTAAATGGGAAGCCATCTAAGAGAACTCTTAAAAAGTTTTATACAGATGCTGGAGTTTGCTCTCTACAATTGATGGCTTACCACAGGGGGTACAGAAAGGGGACAACTCCTGTGGGGGTTTGAATAGGAATGGCCCCCATAGATGCGTGTGTTTTAATGCTTGGCCCATAGGGAGTGGCACTATCAGGAGGTGTTGCCTTCTTGGAGTAGGTGTGGCCTTGGTGGAGGAAGTGTGTCACTGTGGGGGTGGCTTTGAGGTTTCATGTGATCAAACTATGCCCAGTGTGGCACACAGTTCACTTCCTGCTGCCTGAAGATCAAAATGTAGAACTCCCAGGTCCTTCTCCAGCACCAGGTCTCCCTGCACGCCACCCACCATGATGATTGTGATAGTTTGAATGTAAATGGCCCCCCAAAATCTCATAGGGAGTGGCACTATTAAGAGGTAAGGCTTTGTTGGAGTGGGTATGGCTTCTTTGGAGGAAGTGTGTCACTGTGGCTTTGAGGTTTCATATGCTTAGGATACCACTGAGTGTCTCAGTGCAGTTCCTGTTGCCTGTAAGATGTAGGACTCTCAGCTACTTCTCCAGTGCCATGTCTGCCTGCACACTGCCATGTTCCCCACCGTGATGATAATGAACTGAAACTGAAAGGAAGCCACCCCAATTAAATATTTTCATTTATAAAAGTTGTTGTGGTCATGGTGTTTCTTTACAGCAATAAAAACTATTAAGACAAAAGTTGGTACCAGGGACTGGGATATTGTTGTTATAGTCCTGACCATGTTTTTGTTTGGAGGAATCTGGACTTTGGGAGTTTGGGTTAGGAAAGTAGTGGAATACTTTAAGCACTGCTTAATGGGCCATGCTAGTAGAAGCATGGAAGACATTGGTGCTAAGAGTGATTTGAACTGTGGGGCCTTGGCTCAAGAGGTTTCAGAGGAGAAGAATTTCAGTCTGTTACCTAGAGATCTTTTTTTGTGATATTTTGGTGAAGAAAGGGGCTACTTTTTGCCCTTGTCCAAAGAGTCTACCTGAGGCTAAAGTAGAGAGATTTGAATTAATTGCACTGGCAAAGGAAATCTCAAAATAGCCTGGTATAGACTATGTCATGTGGTTACTAGTGGTCATTCTTATACAAATTTATAATGAGAAGGAGCAAGCTGAACAAGTAAAAGTACAAAATGAAAAATTTGAGGAGAAAGGGGGCAGCAGGAAGTGGAATGAAGCTAAATTCTGTGTTCAAGGAGATAAACAGATTAAGAAATGGAATAAAGGGAATGGTGACCTCTAGACAAGATTCCACCCAGCTAAGTTTCCAACTTGTGAAAAGGAATTAAAGAAAAGCTTAGAGCTGTGGTGATATATTGTGTACCTTAATAAAGCTTGCCTGAGGATCAGAGGACAGAGCCAGCCACTAGATTAGGCATAGAGGCCAAACAGTGGTAGCACACACCCTTAATCCTATCACTTGGGTGGCAGAGATCTGTCTGGATCTCTCTGTGGTTTAAGGCCACACTGGAAACAGAGCCAGGCAGTGGTGGCACATGCCTTTAATCCCAGTACTGGAAAGCACACACACCTTTAATCCCAGGAAGTGATGGCAAGGCATAGAGAGGTATATAAGGCATGAGGAAACAAGAACTAAAGCAGTTCAGCTGAGACCCTTTCAGGTGAGGACTCAGAGGCTTTCAGTCTGAGGATTCACGGAAACAGGATCAGCTGAAGAGTTTGCAAAGTGAGGTTAGCTGTGGCTTGTTCTGCTTCTCTGATTTTCCAGCTTTCACCCTGATATCTGGCTCTAGGTTTCTTTATTAAAAGACCATCTAAGACTCAAACAACATAGAGCCAGGTGTGGTGCTGCACGCCTTTAATCCCAGCATTTAGAAGGCAGAGACTGGCAGATCTCTGAGTTTGGGGCCAGCCTCGTCAGCAAGTTCCAGGACAGCCAAGCTTAGGCAGTGAAGAAAACTATTGAAAACAGAAAGCTGGTGAAGATGTAATTGAAGGAGGGGGCCATGTTCCAGCCCCAGCAAGCAGCAAAACTTGGCAGCTTCGGCCATGTGGTTCTGAGCTTTAGAGTCAAGGATAGAAGAAAGGGGTTATGGAATCTCCTTCCAAGACTAAGTAAAGTTGCTGAGGCGGGCATGTGTCAGGGGTGTCCCTGAATGGAGGCCTAGAGAGACCATTGTGTGAAGCTGTGGAGTTGAAGCCTGAATTGCCTTGGGGACCCTGAAATGTTGGAGATGCCAGAGCCATAGGATGCCTGCCAAGGAGAGCTGCTAACAGGGTATAGAACCAGCCCAAGAGAAAGAAGTGTGTTTCAATCAACAAAGCTGAAAGGAGTTGGAGATCTGAAGAGCATTTTGACATTAGACATGGAGATGCAGAATTTGGGGTTTGTTGGAAGTATGTGATCTATTTTTTTGTTTTGTTTTGTTTTTTAACAGGAAATTACAGTTAAGAGATTGCATGAATCTCAGAAGAGACTCTGAACCTTGGACTTTTAAGCATTGTTGAGACTGTGATAGACTATTGGAACTTTTGAAATTAGACTAAATGCATTTTGCATTATGTTATCGCTACAAGCTTATGGGGACAGGGAGTGGAATGTGGTGGTTTAAATAGATATGGCCCCCATAGACTCATGTGTTTGAATGCTTGGCCCAACTATTAGGAGGTTTGGCCTTGTTGGAGTAGGTGTAGCCTTGTTGGAGGAAATGTGTCACTATCAGGTTGGGATTTGAGGTCTCATTTGCTCAAGCTATGCCTAGTGTGACACATTGCTTCTGCTGCCTGTGGATCAAGATGTAGAACTTTCAGCTCCCTCTCCAGCACCATGTCTGCCTGCACACTACCAGGTTCTGCTGTAATGACAATGGACTAAACCTCTGAACTGTAAGTCAGCCCCAATTAAATGTTTTCTTTTATAAGAGTTGCCATGGTCATGGTGTCTCTTCATAGAAATAGAAACCCTAAGACAACTCAGTTCTATTTAAGGGGCAGGCCACTGACAGTTTGACCATGCTACAGTGAGTACATAGATAACACAAATTGGTCTTGTTTGGTTTTGTTTTGTTTTGGGGGGTTTTGTTGTTTTTGTTGTTGTTGTTGTTGTTTTTGTTATTGTTGTTTTTTTAGTTTTTCGGGGGAGGAGGTTACAAGGATTGGGGCAGCAGATATGGAAGGACTGGAAAATGAGTGTGATCAGGATGCATGATGGGAAATTCCCAAAGAAAAACTTTTTTAAAAGAGCCTTCATGGGGCTAGAGAGATGGCTCAGTGGTTAAGGGCACTGACTGCTCTTGCAGAGGTCCTGAGTTCAATTCCCAGCAATCACATGGTGGCTCACAATCATTCATAATGAGATTTGATGCCCTCTTCTTGCCTGCAGGCATACATACAGGCAGAACACTGTATACATAATAAATAAATCTTTTAAAAAAAAGTCTTCGCCGGGCGGTGGTGGCGCACGCCTTTAATCCCAGCACTCGGGAGGCAGAGGCAGGCGGATCTCTGTGAGTTCGAGGCCAGCCTGGGCTACCAAGTGAGCTCCAGGAAAGGCGCAAAGCTACACAGAGAAACCCTGTCTCGAAAAACCAAAAAAAAAAAAAAAAAAAGTCTTCATATCCTAATAAAAATAGCCGATAAACATGTGAGGGAGAAGTTCACTCTAATAAACTGAGTGTGGTGGCACATGTATTTAATCCCAACACTCAGAAGGCAGGCAGGTGGATCTCTGAGTTCAAGGCCAGCCTGGTCTACAGAGCAAGTTCCAGGACAGCCAGAGCTGTTACACAGAGAAACCGTGTCTCAAGAAAGAAAGGAAAGAAACAAAGAAAGAGAAGATGGAAAGATGGAAAGATGGAAAGATGGAAGGAAGGAAGGAAGGATGAGAGAGAGAGAGAAAGAGAAAGAGAATGAAAAGAAAAGTTAACTCTAGCCAACAGAAAAATGCAAATTAAAATTACATTGAAATTCCATCTCAACCCGATTTGAATGACAATCATCAAGAAAACAAATAAGAAATGCGGATTAGGATGTAGACGAATGAGAGCCCCTTATACACTGCTGGTGTAAGGGTATAAGGGTGGGCAGGCAAAGTAGACCCACCACTACAGAATTCAATACGGAGGTTCCTCAGATAACAAAAATTAGATCTTCCATGTGATCCAGCCACAGCACTCCTGGGAATTGACCTAGCAAACTCCAAGTCAGCACGTCACAGGGACACCTGCACTTTGCTGTTTACCACGGCACTACTCACAACAGCTGAATTGTCAAACCAACTGAGGTGTCAGCCAACAGAGGGCTGAACAAAGAGAGCATGGTGCTTATGCACAGTGGAATTTTACTCAGCCATTAAGAAGAATGAAATTATGCCATTTGCAGTGTCTTAGTTAAGTTTTCATAACATATTGCAAAATTCATTTAATACAACTTCAAAAGTCCCCTTAGCCTATCATAGCCTCAACTCGTTTAGAAGTCCAAAGGTCAAAATCTCTTCTGAGTTTCATGCAATCTCTTCACTGTAAATCTCTATAAAATCAAAATCAACAAACAAATATACATTATTGTTCCAAAATGCAGAAAAGGGAGCACAGTGAAGAAATACTGGACCAAAGCAAAACCAAAACCCAGCTGGGCAAACTCCTAACTCTCCATGTCTGATGTCAAAATGCTCTTCAGATCTCCAACTCCTTTCAGCTTTGTTGATTGAAACACACTTCTTTCTCTTGGACTGGTTCTATACCCTGTTAGCAGCTCTCCTTGGCAGGCATCCTATGGCTCTGGCATCTCCAACATTTCAGGGTCCCCAAGGCAATTCAGGCTTCAACTCCACAGCTTCACACAATGGTCTCTCTAGGCCTCCATTCAGGGACACCCCTGACACATGCCCGCCTCAGCAACTTTACTTAGTCTTGGAAGGAGATTCCATAACCCCTTTCTTCTATCCTTGACTCTAAAGCTCAGAACCACATGGCCGAAGCTGCCAAGTTTTGCTGCTTGCTGGGGCTGGAACATGGCCCCCTCCTTCAATTACATCTTCACCAGCTTTCTGTTTTCAATAGTTCCCTTCACTGCCTAAGCTTGGCTGTCCTGGAACTTGCTGACGAGGCTGGCCCCAAACTCAGAGATCTGCCAGTCTCTGCCTTCTAAATGCTGGGATTAAAGGCGTGCAGCACCACACCTGGCTCTAAGCTTTTCTTTAGTTTCTTTTCACAAGTTGGAAACTTAGCTGGGTGGGATCTTGCCCAGAGGTCACCACTCCCTTTATTCCATTTCTTAATCTGTTTATCTCCTTGAGCACAGACCTTGGCTCCATTCACTTCCCCCTGCCCCTTTTCTCCTCAAATTTTATATTTTGTATTTTTACTTGTTCAGCTTGCTCCTTCTCATTACAAATTTGTGTAAGAATGACCACTAGTAACCACATGACATAGTCTATACCAGGCTACTTTGAGATTTCCTTTGCCAGTGTAATTAATCCAAATCTCTTTTATTTAGCCTCAGGCAGACTCTTCAGACAAGAGTAGAAAGCAGCCCCTTTCTTCACCAAAATATCACAAGAAAGATCTCTAGGCAACAGAGTAAAATTCTCCTCTGAAACCCCACGAGCCAGGCCCCCACAGTTCAAATCACCTCAGCACCACTGTCTCCCATGCTCCTACTGGTATGGCCCATTAAGCAGCGCTTAAAGCATTCCACTGCTTTCCTAACCCAAACTCCCAAAGTCCAAATCCTCCAAATAAAAGTATAGTCAGGCCTATCACAACAATATCCCAGTCCCTGGTACCAATTTCTGTCTTAAGGTTTCTATTGCTGTGAAGAGACACCATGACCACAACAACTCTTATAAAGGAAAACATTTAATTGGGGCTAGCTTACAGTTTCAGAGGTTTAGTCCATTATCATCATAGTGAGTGGCATGCAGGCAGACATGGTACTGGAGAAGCAGCTGAGACTTCTACATCTTGATCCACAGACAGCAGGACGTGAACTGTGTACCACATTGGGCATAGCTTGAGCAAATAAGTCCTCAAAGCCCACCTCCACAGTAACACATTCCTCCAACAAGGCCACACCTACTGCAAGAAAGCAACATCTCCTGATAGTGCCACTCCCTATGGGCCCAGCGTTCAAACACATGAGAGTCTATAGGGACCATTCCTATTCAAACTACCACATGCAGGAAAATGAGTGCAAATGGAGACCATCACATAATTATGTCAGTCTCATAGAGACAAATAAGCATGTTTTCTCTTTTTTGGAGATCCTTGATTTTTTTTATAGATACATAAAATTGTGTGTGTGTGTGTGTGCACACGCGCGCAAGTGCGCGCTTTCACATGTATGAGTGCACTCATGCATGCATACATGGAGGACACAGGTCAATACTGAGTATCTTCCTCTATTTACTCTTATTTTTTGAGATAGGGTCTCTCACTGAACCTGAAGTTCACAGAACTGGCTAGACTGGCTGGCCAATGAACCCCAGGATCTGTCTGACTCTGCCCCCAACACTACTAGAGTTACAGTTGCTTGCCGCCACACTCAGCCTTTGCAAAGGTGTTGGACATCTGAACTCAGGTCCTGGAGCTTAAGCAACGAGCATTTCATCCACCGAGACATCTGCCCAGCCCTATCTCTGTTTCATTACTATTCCATTGTGTGGATATACCAAAGTTTATTGATCTGTTCCCTGACGAAGAACATCTTAGTTGCCTCTGATTTGGAGCAATTATGATTAATGTTGCTGTGAACATTTGTGTGAGGGTGTTTTGTGGACATAAATTTTCAATTCATTTGGATAATCAGGAGTGTGGTTTCTCTGCCATGTGAGAATATTATATTCATCTTCATAAGAAATCGCCTGTTCTAGTTGGCTTTCTCTTGCTGTGATAAAACACTGACCAAAAGCATCTTGGGGGAGAGAAGATTTTATTTGTCTTACATTTCCACATCACAGCCCATCACTGAGGGCAGTCACGGTAGGAACTCAAGCAGGAACCTGGAAGCAGAAATAGAAGCAGAGAGAGACTGTGGAGGAATGTTGCTTAGTGACTTGCCCCTCTAGCCTGCCCCTATCTTTCCTATGCAGCCCAGGACCACTTACCTAGGGATGGCACCACCCACAGTGGGCTGAGCCCTCTCACATCAATTAGCAATCAAGAAAATGCCTCACGGACACACCCACCGGCCAACCTGATGGAGGCCAATTCCTCAGTTGTGGTTCCCTCTTCCTAGGTAGGTCTAGTTGACAGCCCAGACTGACCATCACACTGCCAAACCGAAGGTGACCTCTGCCATTTTATTGTTTCTACCTGCAGTGAATGAGAAGCTCTGTTCCATATCTTCACCAACATTCGCTCTCCTGGGACTTCAGCCATTCTGAGAAGTGCATACTGGTGTCTCTCTGTCTTAATTTTTAATTCCCCAATGCCATATGCTGTGTGTGCTCCTAAGCTCATCGCCATCTGCCACAGCTATGTGGTGTCTGTCTGGGTCCTGGCCCATCCTTTTTAACTGAGTTGTTTACTTTCTAATATTTAAATTCTCTGCTTATTCGGAAGCAAGTCCTGTCTTGGGTCTGTGTGTTGCAAATATTTTCTCTCAATATGTGGCTTCTCTTAGTCTTTTGTATTTTTTTTTTCTTTTTTGCATTTATGTATTGAGGGAGTGGGCACACACATGCCTTGGAGGGGGCATGGAAGTCAGATGACAACTTACAGCAGTCACTTCTCTCCTTCCACCACGTGGGACCAGGGATCAAACTCAGGCCATCAGGCTTGGCGGCAAGCTCCTTTACCCACTGACCCATCTCATCAGCCCAGAAGCCTCTTTCCATTCTCTTTGGGATGTATTATATGAGAGAAGAATAAAAAGAAAGGAAAAGAAGAGAAATGTTTTTAAACAAAAGAGAGAATTTTAAACAATCTTCTTTCAAGGACTGAACTTCTAGAGTTGTATTTAAAGCCTTGGTGTCAAATCCAAGCTCTCCTATGTAGTCTTTTAGAAGGTTTATAGTTTGGGGTTTTAAATTTAGGTCTATCACCTGGTTTGATTTCTGTTACAAGGTCTAGAGAGATGGCTCAGCCATGATTGCTCTTCCAGAGACCCAAGTTTGGTTCCCAGCACCTATATTGGATAGCTCACAGCACCTGAAACTTCAGTTCCAGTGGATCTGGTGCCCTCTTCTAACCTCTACAGGCACACACACACACACACACACACACACACACACACACACACACACACACACACTGAGAGAGAGGGGGGAAAAAACATAAACATATAAGCATGCACAAAAATAATTTTTAAAAAATAAAAGAAACTGAAGTCTTGCAGAATGAGACTGTCTCACTACACAGCCGTGGCTAGCCTGGAAATCACAACAATCCTTTCGCCTCTGCCTCTCAAGCGACAGGATTACAAACATGTGCACTAACACTGCTAACAATTGCAAAGCTACTTCAAATCTTACATGTCTGTCTGTCTGTCTCTTTCCCTGTCTTTGTCCCTCTGTCTCTCTGTCCTCTGTCTGTCTGTCTGTCTCTCTCTCTCTCTCTCTCTCTCTCTCTCTCTCTCTCTCTCTCTCTCACACACACACACACACACACACAGACACAGACACACACACACACACACACACACACACACACACGTTTTAAACATATCTCATTCTCCGCACTCAGGTCTAGTCTCTTGCTGCTGCTGTTCCCTTTGAAGTGAATATTGGGAGCATGTATCTACACACCAAGAGCATCTTCATTCTTCATTAGGACTTCACAACCCTCTACTCTTCCCCTGCACAGATCGGCCACACTCCATCTCAGCTAGTCGTCCACTGATTGGCACAGAGGTGGTCTCCGTTGGTCTCTGTGAGGTGAAAACTCACAGCACCCTCCAGAAGCACATGCAAAGCTTTGACTCCACACATGAGTCTGACCCTGGAACTTCCTCTCTCCCTTCAGTGTGATGTACTTTTGTTTGCTTTTCTTGCCTTCCAGAGTGGCTGGTAGATTTTTGTTGAATGCAAGAAAGATGGAGCTGAGACAAGCAGGCATTCAGCATGAGGATTTATGTTGCTCTGACCAGGAGTTGGGCTGTGGGTTGGTTGTGTCCACTATAACCATCATACTGGACCCAGCTCCCCTACCCTGCTCTGCTTTGTTTCTCTGTTCTGTTGTTCACATCTCCCCATGTCTTTCGGGTTTCCATGAACAACATCTTTTTAAATAGTGTGTGTGCCTCGGTTCTGGCTGGCGCTATGCTCGGAGGCCTGGCAATGGCGGCCAGGTGCTGAGTTGGGAAAGCGTCCGTCACCGTGTGCATTGGTTCTGAGGGCCCAAGTCCCTGGACTGTGTCCACCGGAAGCACTGCTTTAGCTGTTTCTTCTCTGTGGGTGGCAAGATGGCTACAGGGAGCCAGGGTCATTTAATGATCCTTTCAAGACAGACAAGGCTCCGGCCTAGCAGTGTCCTTTTGAGGACAGGTCCTTATACAGAATGTTCTAGATGTATTTCAACGTGGTCTGTTTCCTTTTCCCCATGCAGGAAGCACCAGAAATCTTTATCCAGTTCTCATGCTGACAACCTAGCGGGACCCTTGGAAGTAAAACTTACCAGCACATACTCTGCTCCCTAAGATTTAGTCATCAGGAAGGTTTTGTTGGGTTTTGTTTGTTTGAGATACGGTCTCTGGTAGCTCTGGCTGGCCTGGAACTTGCTTTGTAGACCATGCTGACCTCAAACTCACAGAGACCTATCTGCCCCTGCCCCTGCCCGTGCTCCTGGCCCTCCCTGTTCCCCTGCCCCTGACTTTTGAATGCTAGGCTTAAAAAGCCACCATGCCTGGCGACCATGAAGTCTTTTACTCTCAAGCTGGTCCACATTCAGCCTCTAAGTAATTGGCTAATTATGCAAGCAGTTCTACTGGTTAGCGGCTCCCACTGAATCAGATACTGGCTGGCTTTCCCGTAATCACCTGTCTCCCTGGGTTGTGACTATTGCCATGGAAGCAGCCGTGAACTTGGCTGTCACAGGTATGATCTGCGGCATGTCTGTGTAGACAGACGCTCCTGTACTTTTTAATTATTCATAGATCCTTCCCATTCTAACACTGTTAAGAACTAAAATGTATCTCCCCACAATTCATGTTACAATCCTAACTTCCGGTGCTACATCAGTGCTTTTGGAGATGGGGCCTCTCAAGTCACAATTAGGAGTCGAGCGTGGTAGTATAGGACTGTAATCCCAGCACTTGGGAGGGGGAAACAAGATCATCAATTCGGGGGCATCTTCAGCTACACAGGCTGAGGCCAGCCTAGGCTAAGGAGACCCTGTGTCAAAACAAACAAAAGAGGAATGTTGAGGTTAAAATGAGGCTATTAGGGTAAGTATAATCCAGCATGGCAGTATCCTCTCAATAAGAATAAACTGGAGTCCGGTGGTGGTGGTGGTAGCAGAGCACACCTTTAATCCCAGCACTCGGGAGGCAAAGGCAGGAGGATCTCTGTGAGTCCGAGGCCAGCCTGGTCTACAGAGCGAGTTCCAGGACAGCCAGACTGGCCTCAAACTCATAGAGGCCTGCCTCTGTCTCCCAAGTGCTGGGATTAAAGACGTGCACCACGACCGTCCGGCTAACACAGGTTGTTAAGAGGAAAGATTCTGTAAAGACACTCTGAGAAGTCACCCAGCCAAGGAGAAAAGCTTCACAAGAAACTAATCTGATACTTGGATCTTGAGTTTTCACCTCAGAATTATAAAAAGATATGTTTTTGTTACTCGGGCAACCAGAATGCAGAATTTTGGTTTGGTTTCCTTTGGTTTGGTTTTGGTGGGGTGGGGGAGTTAAGACAAGAATTTACCATGAAGCCTTGGCTGGCCTGGAACTTGCTCTACAGCCTTGACCTGTCAGTCCTCCTGCAGTAACCTCCTGGGTGCTCTTTGTTATGTAGCCCTTGAAGACTAATACAAATTACAATCAGAAGATGACTTCCAAACAAGTGCTTCCAAAATATTCCCTTTCAACTCCATTTCAGCACAAAACTTTGGTGTGTGTGTGTGTGTGTGTGTGTGTGTGTGTGTGTGTGTGTGTGTTCTTGTGGGTAAGGTGAACATGTGCATCCTAGTTTATGTGCTGGAATTAAAAGCACTCTCCACCATGTCCGTATTTTCCTGTGGATTCTGGGGATTGCATTCAGTTGTTTGTGTCTAAGTGGCAAACACTTTACCAACTGAACTATCTCCTCAACCCCCAAAATATTTATTTTTAAACTATCATTTTTTTTTTCCAGGGCTATGCAGAAACCACCCTTGAGGCCATCCTGCCAGGCATGGTATGCTAAGAAACAGGGAGTGTTAAACAGAAGTGTGCCTACTGCCAGAGCCCAAACTGCTGGCTGCTCCCTCAGGACTCTCCTCATCATGCCCATTCAGTCTACACCCATGAACAGCCCTGGGACTGTGTGGGGGATTTATAGTGTCTCCTTGCTTCCGAAGTCCTGGAGAGTGGCCCATGTGCCCTGATGTGAAGGGAGGCAGTGAGACTGGGCGTGTAGCTCAGTGGTAGAACACTCACTACACATGAGGCCTCTGATTTAATCCCCACAGCGCAAAATGGGAAAGAAAATAGTGGGGAGAGATTGTGTTCAGCGGGCTAGATGATGAGATTCTGGACACTTGCTGAGAAGAATTTGAACATGGCAGTTTTTCAGAGCCACCTCCTGCATTCAGACTCCGCCCCTCCTCCAGCCTCAAACTCCCAACCAGAGAGAGGAGTCAGTGAAGTATCTTACTTGGTGAGGAGTGCCAGTTTTCTTGAATAGTATGAAAGGGTAGATGCCCTGACCAATCACTAAATCTTGTGATTTCTGACTTAGTGGGGTTTCTATTGCTGTGAAGAGACACCATGACAATTCTTATAAAAGAAATCATTTACTTGGAGCTGGCTTACAGTTCAGAGGTTTAGTCCATTATCATCATGGTGGGAAGCATGGCAGCATGCAGGTAGATATGATGCTGGAGAAGTAGCTGAGAGTTCTACATCTGGATCAGCAGGCAGGAGGAAGATGGTAAGAAACTAGCCCTGGTTTGAGTATCTGAGACCTCAGAGCCCACCCCCGGTGACACACTTCCTCCAAAAAAGCCACACCTACTCCCACAAGGCCACACCTCCTGATAGTGCCACCCGCTATGGACCTGTGGGAGCCATTTTTATTCAAACCACCACAGCTTCCAAAATTATAAGTGTTGAAGGATGGACAGGAGTAGTGGCACACAGCTATAATTCCAGCACTTTCAGAGGCAGGGGGCGGGGGTGCAGAAAGATGAGAAGTTCAAGGACTACCCTTAACTATATATATCCACCCGGGACAGCCTGGGCTACATGAGACAAGAAAGAGGGGTTGGGGGAGAGATGGAGAGAGGGAGAGGGAGGGAGGGAAGGAGGGGAATGGAAGTTCCAAGATGAGAAATATTTGATATATGATGAAAATCTTTGCCTGTGATGACGGACTTAAAAATTGCTTATTGTGACTGAAGTGATGGCTTGGCAGTTAAGAGTGCCTGCTGCTCCTCCAGAGGACCCCAGTTCGGTTCCCAGCACCTACATAAGGCGACTCACAACACCTGTAACTCCAGCTCCAAGAATTCCAACACTCTCTTCTGTGCACATATCCACACACATAAACATAATCAAAAAGAAATAAGTGCTCGAAAAGAAAATATTTTTTTAAAGATTCTTGTTAGTTTTCCCATGGTCTTCACAGTATTAAAACAAAAGAAAGTGGACCCAGAGTCAGTCACCCCGTGTGATGTAGGGACAGGTGATCAAAGTGACATTGTCAGCTCAAGTATCAAAGTGGGAACCTGCACAGGTTTACCAAGTCCTCTGAAAAGCGATGAAGAAAACTGACAAAAGTTGTCTGATCAATTTTTTCAGAGCTTTGCAGATCAGCCAAAGAAGTCAGAATCAAAGAAGTATTTCTTTAAGAAAAACTAGTAGTCACAAAAGCAAAAGGTCTTTGGTGGGTGTGGTGGTGCATGCCTGTGACCCCAGGCACTAGGGTGGCTGAGGAGAGAAAAGGAAGGGCAGGGAAGGAGAGGGAAGGGGGGAGGGAAGGGGAGGGGAGGGGGAGGGAAGGAGAGGGGAGGGAAGGGCAGGGAAGGAGATGGGAGGGAGGAGGGAAGGAGAGGGGAGGGGAGGGAAGGGCAGGGAAGAAGAGGGGAAGGGGGAGGAAGATGGGAAGAAACAGAAAACCTTGTCATGTTTTAACTTATCCTTGTGCCAACCACCAGTGTCCATGTCACCAACAATAGTCTTGAAAACCAACACTAGACTTTCTGTTGCCAGAGAATGCAATGGATGCTATCAAGATAGAAAGAGGTCAGATGTGGTGGCACATACTTTTAATCAAAGCACTTGAGAGGCCATGCAAAGTGTGAGTTTGAAGCCAGCCTGATCTGTATAGTAAGTTTCAGGCCAGCCAGGGCTACATAGTGAAAGCTTGTCTCAAAAAAAGAGGGGGGTGGGGTATTGAAGAGATGGCTCAGTTGGTAAAACACTTGCCACAAAACCATAAGAACATGAGTTCGAGCCGGGCGGTGGTAGCACACGCCTTTAATCCCAGTGCTCGGGAGGCAGAGGCAGGCGGATCTCTGTGAGTTTGAGGCCAACCTGGGCTACAGAGTGAGTTCTAGGAAAGGCACAAAGCTACACAGAGAAAGCCTGTCTCGAAAAACCAAAAAAAAAAAAAAAAAAAAAAAGGAACATGAGTTTGATCCCCTAGAACCCATGTTCTAGAGTTCAGCACACGAGTGGGTGGCAGTAATCACAACACTGGAGGCAGAGACAGGAGAGAAGGAGACTCCCTGAGGTTCTCTGACCAGCCAGTCTAACCACAAAAGAGAACTCCAGGATCAATGAAAGAGACTGTCTCAAAAAAATAAGGTGGAGAGAAATTGAAAAGATCCCCAGAGTTGACCTCTGGACTCCAGACACACATATGTGCACAAACTCATGCACACATACCATGAATATTTTCTACAGGAATAGCAGAAGATGCTTCAAGCCTTGTGTCTATTAAATAAGGGAAGTGTCCAGCATGAACAGTGAACTCTGAATTATAAGACAACACAAATAAAAAACTGAAAGAAGCCAGATATGATAGCACATGCCTGTAATCCCAGCACTCAAAAGGCTGAGTCAGGAGGATGACCATGAGTTTGAGGCCAGCCTAGACTACATGGTGGGCACATAGTAAGTACTAGGGCAACCAGAACCACACAGCAAGATCATGTCTCAAAAAAGGGAGATATGTGGGGGGAGGGGGGCAGTGGTAGGGAGCTGGAGAGATGGCTCAGTGGTAAGAGCAGTTCCTAACACCCATATGGCATCCCACAACAGCCTGTAACTCCAGTTCCAGGGGATCTGACGCTGTCTTCCGGCCTGTGCTGCACCAGGCATGCGCATTATGCACATCTTTGTGCTGGATGATTTTATGTCAACTTGACACAAGCTAAAGTCATCTGAGAGAAAAGAACCTCAATTTAAAAAATGCTTCTATTGGGGGGAAGGCTAAGGGGCAGGAGAAGGGAGGACAGGGGGATCTGTGGTTGGTATGTAAAATGAATAGAAAATTTCTTAATAATAAAAAAAGAGAGAGAAAGAAAATGCCTCCCTAAGATAGGGCTGCAGGCAAGCCTTTAGGGCATTTCCTTAATTAGTGCTGATGGGAGAGGGCCCAGCCCATTGTGTATGGTGCCATCCCTGACCTGGTGGTCCTGGGTTCTATAAGAAAGCAGGCTGAGCAAGCCATGGGAAAGCAAGCCAGTAAGCAGTTCCCCTCCACGGCCTCTGCATCAGCTCCTGCCTCCAACTTCCTGCCCGGTGTGAGTTCCTGCCCTCGCTGCTTCTGATGATGAATCGTTATACAGAACTGTGAGCAAAACAAACCCTTTCCTCCCCAACTTGCTTTTGGTTATGGTGTTTCATCACTGCGATAGTAACCCTAACTATGACACACATAGGTGTGTGCAAACATTAATACACACTCTAAAGTGTACACCCAAGAGAAGTGAAAACACGTTCACACTAAAACTTGTACACAAATGTTCATAGCAGCATAATTTATAGCCAAAAGATAGAAACAAATCGAGTACCTACTGAGTAACAAATGCATAAATGAAATGTGGTACAACTGTGTCATGGAGCGTCATTGAAACACGGAAGGGAACGAAGTACTGATACATGTGCCCGTATAGATGGCTCTTGAAACGTTGTATTGAGTGAAAGTATCAGACACAGCCGGGCGGTGGTGGCGCACGCCTTTAATCCCAGCACTTGGGAGGCAGAGGTAGGCGGATCTCTGTGAGTTCGAGGCCAGCCTGGGCTACCAAGTGAGTTCCAGGAAAGGC
>CABHPP010000775.1:37227-50141 GCA_902168425.1 Peromyscus attwateri | reverse complement strand
TTAAGGATGGAACTGAAGGATTCTTTCTGGTGGGAGAGAGAGAGAGATTGAGAGAGAGAGAGAGAGAGAGAGAGAGAGAAGAGAAGGTCTGAGGGTCTGAGGGTAGTCTATCTGGTTTCTTGACAGGTGTGGCCTCTCTCCTTTTTGCTATATATATTCACAAGGATTTAATCATGAAGCTATACCTATGACTTTTATTCTAATCATTTCTCTATGGTCTTAAATCTAAACAGAAGAGGAAGATTAAGTTTCTATTCTCATAATGCCTCCCAAAGGGGATTAAATTTAGCATGAACTAGAGGAAGTACCATATTCAAACATTACATTAGCCATATAATTAACATTTAATGAATAGATGTCTCAAATTAATTATCATGGTTGCATATTCCTGTAATCCCAGAAGTCAGTAGGCAGAAGCAGGAATTCAATTCCAGTCTCGATTACTCAAAAAGAAAGATATCTAGACTGATATTCTTCCTTTGGGGCATATTTTGACATTTGAATTTTCATTTGCAAGGGCATGTAGTTAATTTTTATTGAACTCTACTACATACTATTCACTGAAAAGTTTGGAATGTCTGAATGAAGTAATTAAATAAGTTTACAAACTTTGATATAATAGGAACTTACAGTGTCATTGGAATGTAGATTTGAGGTGAGTCACGAAACAACTGAATAAATACAAAATATTATCAATGAAAACATAAAAATAGAGCCCAAGGGAAGAGCAGGAAGGGCTTCATTGTGAAAGAAACCAGGGCAATGAAAGAGAGAAAAAGAAAGCTAAGTATACCGTTGAAGAGGGTGGGACACTTCAAACTGAAGGACTGGTCTGGGTCATGAGAGAAATCAACCAGTTCAGAAATGACAAGTGCAGAATACATGGGGTTTGTGAACAGAGAAGTCTTTAAGATGATAAAGTTTGAGATTAGGGGCATTGAGAGCACAAAGAGATGCCAAATGCCCATTTTGGACACTAAATCTGTGCTTGATCTGCTACAGTAGGTACCATCTGTACAGGAGACAGCATCTTCTTTCTTGTAGTGATGACTTATCATATTCTGGTTATATAGCAAAGAGTCATTCGATCATTGTATAAAATAACTATAGATGCAATTAAAATAATAATTCAGTATATTATTAAGACTCTAGTTAGTTTATAAAATTAATCAATAGGAGACTAAATGATAATGATATGACATGAAGATATACGGGCATATGTGTTTAATCCATGACTGGAGCCTGACTTCATGAGAAGGCCTATGGAAGAAACTGAGAGCTTGCATCTCTGGGCAGGTACATGTAAAATGCAAGCTAGAAAGTAGAAGCACATGAATTATTTTTGTGGCAACTCAGTGCTATTATTTCTGTGTTGATGGAAATAACTTCTCTCTCTCATTCTTTTTTTTCCCCCCTTTGGTTTTTCGAGAGAAGGTTTCTCTGTATAGTTTTGGTGCCTGTCCTGGATCTCGCTCTGTAGACCAGGTTGGCCTCAAACTCACAGAGATCTGCCTGGATCTGCCTTCTGAGTGCTGTAGTTAAAGGTGTGTGCCACCACTGCCTGGTGAAATAACTTCTCTTTAATTATTATATAGAGCAAAGCAATCTATTTTCTCAATTTGTATTATAATTTATCTCCTAGAAATTTTTTGTACAAATTACACCTTGCAATAATGTGTTTGATTCTAATGGTCCCTTAGATGTTTTGATATTCTCAAATAGTTACAAGTAAGACTTTATGTATGTATCTTCTTGGTTTAATTCAAAAGTCACACTAATGAAAGACTATTCTTAAAAGTTTCAGGCTGATTTACCAGAAACAGAAAGTTGAGCATCAATGCCAAATGCCTAGAATGCCAATGGGCTCCCGTCATTTAAATTACCAACAACACACTCTACATCACTCTAAAAATGCCCCAAAGAGGTAGAGCCATCTGTGAAGAGAAGCACAGATTTACTAGATCAATTTTAATTTTTAAGTAAAACTGTTTAAAATTCAAATCCATTACTAGAATAGAATAATTTAAATGTCCACTAGAAAACTCTGGTAGAATTGAAACTGTAAATCCTCACCAGAGACAGGCAGATGCTAGCACCATGCTCTTTGAGTGTCCAGCCTCAGGTACTTCCTTGTGACCGCAGAAACCAAACTAACACATTATGCCTGTGTGTGGGTGACAAAATGAATCATATCTGCCGAAGCCTGAAGCTCAGATGTTTCTAGAACAAATGTTGTCTCCTTCTGTCTCTATCACATATTCAGGGTAAGTATTACATTTTATTCCTCCTCTCATTAATTATAAGACAAAACACATAAGACTTTGGGAAAGAAATTGTACCTCTGAGGTTATTAAATCAATAAGATTTCACTGCATAAATTCACACAAATTCGGCCAAAATGTACTTTGATAGCACAACTGAGAAATTTCAGTTCTCCTGAATGTGCATAACTCAAAATGCAGCATCTCTGCCTAAGGAAGAGAACGATCAGCTGAGATTTAGAATATAAGTACTTGTGGGGAGGATTTAAGACTGAAAACTAAAATAAACTTTTTTATTCCCCCTGTGGTTACTTGTTCTTCCATACTGGTGAGACAGCTTGGAGGTGTGCATTAGAGCCCCACGATGATGATTCTCATCCTGTGGGTCGTGACCTCTTGGGATTATCTGGGTTGATTAAAACCATCAGAAAATACAGACACTTACATTATGACGTATGACACTAACAAAATTACAGTCATGAAATATCAATGAAAATACCTTTATCGTTAGGGGTCACCACAGCATGATGAACTGTATTAAAGGGTCACAGCATTAGGAAGGTGGAGAACCACTGGTCTAACAGAACACCACACAAAAGACAGGGGTAGAAATGAAACTTGCACCATAAGTAGATTAGTTTAATTCTGGCCTACAGCAAACATTTTCAAAGAACGTAGCCATTTTCTTCTGTAGTTTGAATTAAGAGTGGGATGTTGAGGGAAAAAGAACATGGAGGGAGATGGGGCGGATCTAGGAAATGTTTGGGGAGAGGGAAAAATTTGATCAAGATATATTTTATAATAAAATCTATATAAAATAATACATTAAATATTAAAGGAGTAGGATGTTTTGCATTAGAGATAGTTTTCCTGCACAATCGGGCCAATTCCAGGTGATTTACATTTAACTTTTCACAGCTTCTTTGTGAAAAATGAATTAAAAGTATTTAGCGTGTAGCAATAGATTATGATAAATTATATGTCCTGATTATAGAAGTATATGCAGGAGACCTGCAAGCATGTTTCTTTAACTGAAATGAAACTTAGATAGCACAAAAGTCACAAGTTTCAATGTCTACTTGCATATTTGCTACATTAATAGTGTTCAACTATCAGCTTTCTCAGATTTCAAAACTGCATCATCCAGCAAGAAAATCCTGGACAATTACTCATTTGCTATTTGTTCTGTCATTATCCTTTTGTAATGTGTCACTTTCTGCCTGTCTTTATTGATATGCCAGGTATTTCGTATAAATCATATCATACAATATAAGATATTTTACATCTTACTTCCTTCATGTTATGAAATTTACTTGAGATTCACAGAAATTAGAGCAGACAGCAGCACATCGTTGGGTTTGGGGCTTAGTAAGAACACAGTACTCATGCACCATAAGTTGTTCACTGTTTATTGAGGACATTTACATACATATTGCATTTTGGGGATGTTGTAAACAATACATTATATATATCCATATTAAAATTGGCATATATTTTGATTTTTCTATAGGGGCAGTAGATATTTTATGGGTTGGTACCATATTTAACTGTGTGAAGAGTCAGTTCCATTGTGACTTTATTTGATTGTATTTGAATCAACCTTGGATGAGAATTCACATTTCTCAACATCCTTCCTAAAACTTACTTTCTGTATTTTAATTATAATCATAACAGGGATCAAATGGTCAGCTTTTTAGTGGTTTTTGGTTTGCATTTGCTCAATAGACAACAGAACTGAACATATGTGCACGCAATATTTGTCATTTATGTATCAACATTAGAGACATGTCTATTGAAATATGTTGCCTACTTTTATTCGAACAGATTGTCCTTTTTATTCATTGTACTGAAAAAGTTTCTTACACTTTTTTGACATTAAACATGTATATACTCAGCCACATGTACTTGTGCTGCCTTTAATTCCATCATTTGGAAAATATAGGCAGATAGACCTCTATTTGTTCAAGGCTGGCCTGGTCTACATACTGAGTTTTAGGAAAGAAAGAGGATGTATAGAGAGAACTGTCTCAAAAAAACAAAACTAACCCCTTCCCCCCCCCCAAAAAAAAGCTTAAAATTATTAATTGCAAATACTTTCTTCAATTTATAAATTATGTAGTATCTTTTTTTTTTTTTTTGGTTTTTCGAGACAGGGTTTCTCTGTGTAGCTTTGCGCCTTTCCTGGAGCTCACTTGGTAGCCCGGGCTGGCCTCGAACTCACAGAGATCCGCCTGCCTCTGCCTCCCGAGTGCTGGGATTAAAGGCGTGCGCCACCAACGCCCGGCTAAATTATGTAGTATCTTAATAGAATGTATTTTTATTTTATTAATTAATTGATTGATTGATTGGAGACATGTCTTCCTGATGTATCAGGCAAGCTTCTCCCTTTCTGTCTTCCCACCTCTATCTTCTGAGTTCTGCAATGATAAGCATACATAACTGCATTTGACTTGATAATGTTTTTAAGAGTAGGATGTTACCGTGTGTGTGTGTGTGTGTGTGTGTGTGTGTGTGTGTGTGTGTGTGTACATGTGCCCAAACACACACTTGTGTGCAGATCATGGTTTATGTATGGAGGTCAAAAGAAACATGTAGGAGATTATTCTCTCCTTTTATTATGCCAGTCATAGTTACTGAGCTCAGATTCTTAGGCTTGGTGACATGACTTATGCATTGAGCCATCTTCCTAGCCTATTGAGATGTCCATTTATAGATGACTATATTTGCTAATATTACATTTGCATTACTGTTATCAAATTTCCTTTGGAAATAATTTAAGGGAGGATATTTGATTTTTGGTTCATGTTTTCAGTTCATCCTTCAGGGGAAGGCATTACAGAGTGGCTTCTGAGACAGAACCAGCATTGATAAAGACTGACCCTAAAGACATACACTCATTAGTTAGCACACTACAGCTTTCAAAATAGTATCAAAATTTGGCAAGTGAGTTTCCCAAGCAAGAACCTGAGGGGATATTTTTTATGTTTAGATTTATATCATGACATTCAAATCTGATTCATCACACTGAAGACTCATGGGTATCTCTATGTAAAATGCATTTAGTCTGACTTCAAGTAACCTCAGCATTGTTCACAAGTCCGATGTCAAAATTTTCTACAGAGTCTCAAGGAATTCTCTTAGCTGTGAGCCTCTAACAATCAAAATAAATACACACTTCATATATATATATATATATATATATGCTGAAATTAAACATCACCATTCCAAAATGGAGAAGGAATTCAACAAGCAAATATTGGACCAGATAAAGGATGAGACCTTCCAAGATAAGCACTAATGCCTGTAGGTCCATGCCCAGCATCTGCTGTGTGTTATCTTCAGCTGAGACACAATGTCCTTGGGCAGTTTTACCTCTGGGACCCTACCAATTGCAGCACAACACACCTACCTTACATCAGCCTCATTTGATGCCTTAGCTTTCCTCAGCAGAGGGACCACTTTCCTGGCATATTCAATATCCTCAGATTGTTTCTGCCACTTAGATTGCACCCTTACATCTACGTATCTACTCTATCAGAGGGTTGTCCACAGGGGAGTGGAGGATGCTGTACATTGCCTGGTCTCTCCAACTTTTATCGGGAAACTTGGTGAAGGCTCCATGACCCATGACTCTTCATTCTGCATGCTTTGTTCATTTTTTTCTGGTCTATGCTGACTGCTAAGAAATCATCTGTTGATCAATTGAGAATTTTACCATTAGCTGTTTCTGTTTGACACACCCAAGACTATCCCTTTGTCTTTCCTTTCTGAGATTTGATTATTTGTTCATTGAGATGCTTTTGAATTTAATTTTTTTTGAAAATCTAAGTTCTCAATATGAAATGTGAATTAAGTATACATGTTCTTGGAATTTGTAAAATTTAGAAAACATTTGACTGTTTTCCAAAATTCTTTCTATCTTCCTTTTCTCACTTTCTCCTTTCTGAAACTTTGATTATGCATATTCTGGATGTATAATCATCTAAGGAGAGAAGTTAAAAATCTGTTCAGTCAAAAAATGCTTTTAAGGAGCTTGAGAGTTTTCTCAGTGGTTAAGAGTGTGTACTGGTTTTCTAGTGGACATGGAATAGACTCTCAGCACCCAGCCCACAATTGTCTGTAACACCAGCTCTAGCGTATCCAGGTTCCTCTTCTAGCACTGTCTTCTGTAAGCACTGAGTGCGTGTAGTACATAGACATGTGTGTTGTGAAAACATCAACACACAAATAACAAATAGATGATGCAAACTGGAGAAATGGTCTTCCCCAGGAAAGAGCACATCAATTGGTTATCAGTACCAAATAGTAAACCCCGAAAACATATACATATGATTAACACTACATATATGTCTGTACCTACATATGCACATATGCATGTATATATGTCAAAGGGAGAAAAAATAGATAAATAATGCATATTGTACTAATGTATATTATAATCTTATTTTTAAATTAATTTATAAAGTCACTAGTATACACACAATTTTAAAAACAAAAATATTTTTTTATCCATTGCTCAAAGTGCAAGAGCAGGTAGATTGACAGTTCTACAGAACCTGGAAGAAGGACTTAACAGGATTCCCCTTCAATTTATTCCACAAAATTGGAAAGAAAGAGTAACTTCCAACAAGCATCCAGTGACACCAGCATTACCTGATAGCAAAACCAAATGAGGAAATAATGGCTAGAGAAGAAAGCCATGAATTGTTTTATTTGACATACATAAATGAAAATATTACCAATAAAACACTTGTAAACCAAATTCAGCATCACATAAAAAAAATCATACACCATGACCAAGTTTTTAGTTGTCATATCCCTAAAGATTTATCCAACATGTCACTGGAAATACCCTCTCACAGTTCATGCTTTCATTTTCTCAGGCTCAAACATCTCTTAGTGAAGAAAAACTTGTCTTTATTACATTCTCAAAAATATTGGACATAGATTGATAGCAGTTCAGCTCTCTGACATAGTGAAGCAAGGTGTGGGAAGTAAAGATTTGACAAAAGAAAAAAACACATCCCCAAAGAAGGCCAGTGTTAAATATTATGGAAAGACAAATTGGGCATGCATTGAAACTTAAATGCTTCTTGGTATCTATAGGAATCTATAAACTCATAAAAACATTCATAGCTCTACTCATGCGTGGGAAAAGATTATGAAAGGAACACATTGCTTATTTCTTGTTGATGTTGAGGATTTATAAAAGTTGAAATAAAGGCAGTTGCAACCTAACCTGCCAGAGCATTATGGGTTTTTGTCAGCACACATATAGAGCCCCACAGCAGAGGATAAAAAACCTTGGTTGAAGAAATGGGAGAAATATTTTCTAAGTCTTTAGCTGAATTGAATATAAACTACACAGAGTCTTCTCTGCCTGATGATGCCAAAGAACACAGGCTACACACAATCCAGTAAAGCCTTCCAACAAACAGATAGTAACAAAATAGCATACACCAGTGACAGTGGTTTCTGTGAAGAAATCAGTGTAGCCATATTATATTATAAAATGTGTCCATTTTCCAACTGCAGTTTATAAGTCATAGGAATATAGCATAAACATGTACCACGACTTTACTTTTGGATCACCAACCAGCTCCCAAATCATGACAGAGAGGCTTCTTATTAGTCTTGAATGCTCAGCCTAGCTTAGTTCCTTTCTGGCTAACTCTTAAATTATCCCGTTTCTGTTCATCTACGTTTTGCCTTGGGGCATTTTACCTTCTTTCTTTCTGTATATCTTACTTTCACTTCTTCTCTATGTATGGCTTGCTGGTATCTGCCTGGCCTCTTGCCCTGGGTGTCTCCCTCATTCTCCTCCATCCTCTTCCTTCATTCCTCCTGAGCCTAGATGTCTCCTCTTATTTATTCTCTCTACCTGGCAGCTCCACCTATTCCTCTCTCTATCTAGCTATTGGCTTTTCAGCTCTTTACTAGACCGATCAGGTGCCTTAGGCAGCCAAAGTGAAACAGATGCATCACATCTTTTCATAATGAAACACACTTCCTCACATCGTTAAACAAATGCAACATAAAGAAAAGTAACACACCTTTACATAGTTAAAGTAATATTATGAAGCAAAAACAAAAAAAAAAATCTTTGTCTAGTTTAAATCATATTCCACAACATAAGCATGCAAAGTACATGCTCACAAAAGAAAACTAACAACCTAGAGGATCCTCTTTAGGAAGCAAATTGTTGTATCTAATATAAATATGTTCTAAGTTAGCTATTATGATATTATTAAAGAGGGAAAGGAAGGAAGCCATGGCAAGCACGTAAAAGAGACTATAAGGTTGGTGTCCCAGTAATAGAAAGCATTAATTATGCAGTGTAAATCATTTAAAAGAAAAAAACGACTAGATAAATGTTCTTGGGATGAGAAATAGTATAATGAGATATTTAATAGTTAAACAGCAGATCTGAGTAGTTAGACGATAGAAGGAAAAAATCTGAAGGTAGATCAGTTGAAACTAAGAATAACAATAAGAGAATGCAGAATACTGAACAGAATCTGAGATACTTGTTAAGTACATGCATATGTACAAACAGATTGAAGCTTGGACTACATGGACATAACATATCTCAAAAGACAAATATAAAAAAATATGGCATTCCTTTTAATACATATCGATGTTTTAGATGCTGATGCTGGGATCTTTCCACAACATACTTACTCTAAATTCTTCTCTTATAGAAATGAATGTGCCTGAGGTAGGAGAATTGGTAAATATATTACATAAGTAAATTTTAAATAGAAATACATAATGCTTCTAACAGTTTTTCTTATAATAAATTTTTGTTGAAAGGTTTGTAATCAGGAAGAAACATCTACCATGATCATATAACACAGAGGAACAGGCAGGGATTAGGAAATCTTAGAATTAGATGGATTTGATAAGAATTAAGTGCAGAGACAGGACAGCCCAGAGATCCAGGATAGATCCAAACATGACTGGGAGAAAAAAGTCAGTGACATGATTCCTAATGATATTTTGCTATATTCATTGATTGGTACCTAGCCCAGTTGTCCTTAGATATCATCCAGCAAACAACCCATGGGAACAGATGCAGAGACTCACAGCCAAACACTAGGCAGAGCCAGAGAACCCCACAGAAGATAGGGAAGAAGGATTGTGGGAGCCAGAGAGGTGGAGGACACCAGGAGAACATGGCCCACAGAATCAAGTAAGCAGGTCTCATAGAAACTCACAGAGACTTGAGTGACAAACACTGATCCTGTATGAGTCTGAGCTATGTCCTTTGCATATATATTATGGTTGTGTAGCTGGGTGTTCTTGTGGGACACCCCAATAATGGAAATGAGGGATGTCTCTGACTCTTGCTTGAGTTTGGGAACCTTTTCCCCCTACTGGCCATGATATGGTCTTATTGTATTATGTTAGGCCATGTTCAGTGGATATTCCTAAGAGGGCTGCTCTCTCTCTCTCTCTCTCTCTCTCTCTCTCTCTCTCTCTCTCTTATTATTATTATTATATATAATAATATATATAATTGTTATATATATGTATATATATATATATATATATATATATATATATATATATGGGAAACAGAGGAGGAATTGATCTGGGTGAGAAGTAAGATGAGGGAGGGGTTGGGCAGAGTTGAGGGAGAGGAAACTTGTATGAATGTAATGTATGAGAGAAGAATAAAAGTTAAAAAAAGAAGTACATGCTAATTCCAATCACAATAATAGCTACTAAGAAATCAAATTTATTCTCTAGCATAAACAGCAATATTAAGGCGGTATGATAGAATTAATGTCTTACACAAAATGTTGTTTAATCTGGAAATACATTAAAAAAATACCCATAAGACATAGAAAATTCATATAAAAGTAAAAGATATTTACCTTATCTCCAAAAAACATACATGTAAATGGAATAAATACTAATCAAAAGGTAGAGATTGGCATAACCAACTAAAAAAGAGTAAACTACAACTAAACAAACTTTACAAAGATATGATTTAGATAAAAAGACATACATTTCAAAGTATAAAAAAAGATGCTCCATAAACCTTAAGCAAATTAGATTTGGACTACCTTTATTAATAACACACAAGAAGGAGTTTAAGTCAAAATTATTATATCAAACACAATGTTTAAAAATGATTTAATCCTAACTCAGTAAAGTTATGTAAAATTGTAAACATGCATGTACCAATCAACAGAAACCAAAAATGTATAAAGCCATAATTGAGCTTCAAGTTTGAAGTAGATGATTCAATAGTAACCAAACACAAGTTACATTAAATAACTGTGGTTTCTTAAGTTGTTAATTTGGAAACTTTGTGAGAAGAAACTTACATCTTTATAGAATAGGACATAATTTCAAAACCTTTCTGATCCAGATTATTTGTAAACAATGAAAGTCAAGGTTTTATTGATGGCAGCTCTTTAGCAATCAGGACAAGACACAGAATCACTGAGCAGGAAAAGAGGATTGCAGAATAAAATTGAAATGTGACTTTAATAATGTGTAATCCCCCCCTTCTTCATAGATGTTGCTAAAAATCTAAAATAAAATTGATACAGTAGGCTAATACATGGGAAAATTTTCCGTGCCATTATCATTCAGAAAAAAAAATGTAAAGATCCTTTGGTAATCTTATGTTTAGGGCTTTGCTTGTGTTTTGTTTTGGTTTTGGTTTTGGTTTCCTTCTATCTTTTTCTACCTTTGGTAATAGAATCGTAGATGCACTATCAGCTATTTTTCATCCAAGGCAACAAACTTAAAGAAATAGCATCTGGGTAATTTTTATCTTCAAATTTTGTGAAAATGACAGACATCTCAATTTTGGTTAGCTCAACCCACATTAATAGGTGAGAACTTAGAAAGGTTGTAGTAAAATTTCTATATGATTATTGACTTTTCAATAATGAAAATTTGAAGTAGACAATGTTCCTATATTTGTTCTGAATGACTATAGACAATGTCTTTGAAATAATTTCCTTGACAGAGAGTGTGATCTTACTCACATGGTTGCTCTGGAAGGCAATGTGCCCTAACAGAAATGATTCTGAGACCTGCAACAGTACACGCTAGTACATGGTCCTTCATTGAGTCTTCTGTGGAAAAAAGCTTACTTTTTAAGTAAAACACAAAAACTAAAAGTGTGATACTTTAAGGAGTATACATATTTATTTCTTCATTATGTGAATAATCAAAGAATGGATTTCATTTTACAGTTTGACATCAGTATCTTTTGTCTCTTCCAATAGAAGAACATAGAGCATTGTGGGGATGTGACTAATAGCTACTCTGTAGGTGTGAAAAAAATATATAATTTCCCAAATATAAATAGCTCTGAAATTTATTAACCAAATAAGAAGGAAGAAATTTGTGGTCTATCTATACAGCTACAACCAGGCCACAATTGAATCATACAAGATGAAGAATTTTGTTTGAAAATTAAATCTTTTAAATAAATCTTCTATTTACCAATAAACTTATGAGCAAAATTCAGATAAGTGTGAAAAATTGTGTTATGGTTGCTCTCTATTCTTTCCTAACCCAGAATCAAACTTCTCACTCATTATTCATACCAAAATACATGAAAATTATATTATTGAAAAGCTAAAATATGGCATTTTAGACAATAGTCATTTTTAAGTGTATTACTACCCAAATGATGTATCTATATGTGAAGACATAACACCATTCTCAGATATACTGGTTTATTTTATTAGAATTCAGAATGTTCACTATCTTTTGTTTGTTTGTTTGTGATAGGTCTTACTCTATATCCAGGGTTATCTAAAACATGTATGTAGCCCAGACTATCCTTGACCTCATGATCTTCTGTTCACAGACTCCTGCGTATTTAGATTACAACCATGTGCCACCAACAATGCTCTCTCTGTTCAGAGGCTTTTTAAAAATTAACGTTCATGGAGATTGTCTGTGGTGATATCTAGATATCTCAAGAAGGAGATCTGATTTAGAACTCAGCTTTAAGTGTAACAGTTTTACAGTAACCTATGAACTTAGAAGATTGAAGAAGGAGGACCAGGAGGTCAAGGCTAGCCTTAGCTATGGTGGGCTAACCTGTCTCAAGTAACCAAAAAAAGTAAAACATATGAAAATAATCCTTCCCTAACAAAATCAATGCAATTTGAATCTCACATTTCCATTTTAATATGTCTATTTTAAAGCAACAGTAATGCAATATTCACAGCAGACTGAATTATTCGTCTCTACATAGTTAGTAGTTTACATTTTGCTTTGGAGTAATGAAAAACAAATAGGTTTCTCTTGTTGCTTCTTTGCAATTAAATTAAAATATGAAAATCTGTATTCATGGTATGAATTTGAGTGCAGGTTTGTCTTAAAACCTAATAAATGAATTTTAACACCTGATGCTCACACTATTAAATCTGTCAGATGATTTTCCCATACAATGCAAGACGTGTGTGGTGATATATTGTGTCCCCCAATATATTGTGCATCCTAATAAACTTATCTGGGGTCAGAGGACAGAACAGCCACTAGATAGACATAGAGGCCAGAAAATGGTGGCACACACCTTTAATCCTAGCATTCTGGAGGCAGAGATCCGTCTGGATCTCTGTGAGTTCAAAGCCACACTGGAAACAGCCAGGCATGGTGACACACACCCTTAAT
>CABHPP010000775.1:20079-37127 GCA_902168425.1 Peromyscus attwateri | reverse complement strand
GATGAGGACTCAGAGGCTTCCAGTCTGAGGAAACAGGATCAGCTGAGGAATTGGCGAGGTGAGGTGGCTGTGGCTTGTTCCGTTTCTCTGATCCTCCAGCATTCACCCCAATACCTGGCTTCAGGTTTGTTTTTATCAATAAGCCCTTTTAAGATTTGTGCTACAGACATGTGGGCTTTCCTTGAGAACCTTGAGAGCTGTCAGCTGGAGGAAACATCCCATTCCTCTCTTGAGGATCTTTAAACAAATGGGAGGTTGGCAAAAAAAAAAAAAAAAAAACACAGTTTCAATGGACAAGAGGGAAGAGCAAAAATGCAATGACCTGTGAGTCCTGAGGAGTGTGCATGCGTGTGAACAGAAAGAAAAAGTACAATCTACTTTAATTTTCTTGCAGGTAAAAAATAACTACTTATGTAGGAGGCACACATCATTCTGATTTTATTTCCAGCAGGACTGAACTGCATCAAATGTACCTACTTTTGATGTTGACAGGCTATCTGCCAGATTATTGTGGTGATAGAACTGCATTCATAAACTCTCAGATAAAAACTGCTTTTTCTTTGTCACAAATTAGGCAATGTTGATATTTTATGCTTCAGGATCTCCTCTGAAATTTAATGCATCATATTGCATGCACTTTATGAAAACTACTATTCCTTTGCCCGGGCTTATATTTAATTCTTACTCCCATTGAGTTGCCCAACACTGTTTAGGTGTTTAAAGTCCAGAGAAGGATTTGCTAACCTCTGTACTATGGGTCTATTCCTATTATTTATTTATTTATTTATTTATTTATTTATTTATTTATTTATTGACAGGGTTTCTCTGTGTAGTTTTGGTGCTTGTCTTGGATTTTGCTCTGTAGACCAGGCTGGCCTCGAACTCACAGAGATTCGCCTGGTTCTGCCTTCTGAGTGCTGGGATTAAAGGTGTGCGCCACCACCACCCGGCAGGACTATTCCAACTGAATGTGTATCTAATGTTTCCGCATGTACATTGTTTTACAGTTCTTGTTAAACAACTTTGAGACAGTGTGTTATTTCAAATTTACTTATAATTTAAACAACAAATATTCATAGATGCTTACTGGGTCATTTATTTTTTTGAAACAAATATGTCTGTATCCCAATATATAGTGGGAGGGATAAATCTATTTGTTTTGATTGTTAACTAATGTATTATATAGTGGGAGGGATAAATCTATTTGTTTTGATTGTTAACTAATATATTGTAGACATTCAATCGATGCTCACCTCACACATGACCTCGATGAATAATATAGTTCTTCATCATTAATGTACAATAAACACAATATAAAGTAACTTTTAACTATAGGTCAAGAATTTAGTTAAAACCAAGGGTTTCATTTGGTCCTGGTCTGAGGTATTGTACACATTTGTGGCTCAAACATAAATTGATTTTCCCATAGTCCTATCAATGATAAGTGTAAGATCAAGGTGGCAATGAGTTCAACATCTCGTGGTTTGTACAGAGTCTAACTCTCATGGTTCTATTATATTTTCTTTCCTCTCAGTTCTCTAATGTTTAGTATCTAGTGTTTCTTCCTGTGAGTACACACTGGATTCAGTTGGTGTTATTTGACTAGTGTTATTTCCAAATGAATTGTCCTCAAACATAGTAATGTTCTGAAGAATTGAGGCAGCAGTATATAAACTTTGACAAGACATAATTCATTCAAAGTAAAATGTCAGTCTTGATAATACTGACCTCCAAAATGCAAGTACATAAACTAGTGTATTTTCTATGGCAATTAAACAAGATCTTTTCTTCCTCAGTCTTTTAAATAATACTTAAAAATAAACTCATTCAGGTATCATAAAAATTGATCCTGCAACAAATAACGAATTTTAGTTAAATTTAAATACCATAATGAAGTAATAGCCATATTCCATATGTTACAGTCATCGTCATAGATGTTTACCTTCTTGTCAATGCAAAGGTGACTAATTTTTGTGTGTGTGTAAAACTTGAATTGGACTATATGTAATACGTATTGAAAATAAATTTAAGTTGCTGAAGAGATGGCTCAGTGCACGAGAGTCCTTGCTGTGCAGACGTGAGTTACCTCAAGTCCAAGTGCTAGAATGATTGCACATATCAGTAACATCAGCATTCTTCCAGGCATAGTGACTGGAAGATTCTGAGAGCTCACTTGTCAGGCACCACAAACAAACCAGAGAGCTTCAGGTTCAGTGATAGACTGTGCCTCAAGGCAACAATATGAAAAGTGACAGAAGAAGACACCTAATGTCTTGCTTTGGTCTTTGCATTGTTGTGCTTAGGCTAATCCACTCAATTATTCATGTAAAGACAGCACACACAAATCAGCTTGAAATAAATGAAAGATTGAAAGCATGAGGGGATATTGTATTTTCTAAAAGCTAATTCACATGAAGAACACTATTTCCACAAAGTATTCCTCATTATGATACCATTAACAAAATGAAATTTGAATTATCTTTTTTACAAAATATAAATATATCACTTTTCCCCTCCCCTTTCCTACTTCCATTGTTTCCCATGTATCTCCTACTTCGCTCCCTCTTGAAATTATTGACCCTTTTTTCATTGTTATATATAAATTATAATTATATCTAAATTATTAATATAGTTATATAAATACAATCTGGTCAGTCCATTTAATGTTACTTGTATGTATATGATTTCAGGGCTGGCCACTTTTATTGTATACCCAATTAGGTGGTTCATGCCTGGGGAAGACTATTTCTCCTACTCTAGAATCCCTAAGTTGCTTGTAGTTCTTTGCCAATGGTAGATTTCCCCCTTCCATGTTAGCCTGTATATTGGTGTACTTCCTTAAGTCTTGCTAGGCAACCATATTATTGAGATCTCATGGGTGAAGTTTACCTATCATTTCTACACTAAGATGATTTCATATCAGATCCCTGGTCTTTTGGCTCTAACAACATTCCTGGCCCCTCTCTCACTGAGCCTTAGGTGCAGGAACTGTACTGTAGTTGTATCAACTAGGGCTTAGAAGCCAACTATCACTAGACTAATAGCAATAATTAAATTACAAATTAAAATATTTTACTGTTTTTTGGTTCTAGACTACAAAATACATGGAAATTAACAAATTATTCCTTCCTGATATGTTCTTATATCTTACTAGATGTTTCATCTGATAAATCAGTACTTTATTCTGTCAAAGTTTCTAGAATGACAGAGATAGCTGGCTGCCTGGACAGTCATCCAAAGTTCCTCTGCAATGTTGGGACATCCATCTTCAGCCTGTAGGCCTAGAGTTTTTTTTTTTTGTTTTGTTTTTTGTTTTTCGAGACAGGGTTTCTCTGTGTAGTTTTGCGCCTTTCCTGGAACTCGCTTGGGAGACCAGGCTGGCCTCGAACTCACAGAGATCTGCCTGCCTCTGCCTCCCGAGTGCTGGGATTAAAGGTGTGCGCCACCACCGCCCGGCTGGCCTAGAGTTTTCTAGCCACTTCTCCAAGTGTCCTGTAGAATGTCTGGCAGTTTTCTCTGCAAAGCAGGAACCTGAAGGACCATCTCGTCTTGCAAAGTTCAGTAGTCACCTTCCTATGGGTCCTGCATGTCCAGTGGATACTGTGGGGTCCTGCCCCACTGGGAACTTAGGTCCCCTGAGAAGGGAGACCTGGAACCTAGAAAAGGTAAATGTGCTGTTCACCATTCCCCAGCCTCCCTTTCTCCCAGGAGACAATCAGACACAGCAGGTAGCCAAGTCAGGCAAGTACTCATTTATTTAAAAACAACAAGCTCCTTTTAAAGCATAAAGAAAACAAGACCCCGGGCAGGCAAATGCCCTATTAGGCCAATCAGCTTAAAAGTTATCCAATCACATACGTAGTCTAAAGTATTTACAGTGTTGTCTATGAGGGAATCGTGTAGTGACATCATCTTTCTTGGCCTGAAGCTCCAATCATATTTTTTTGTAAACAACTTGGGTTCCACCCTCTACACTTTCTCTGGGGGCCAGCTTTACAAGCACCTGGCTCTATAGGCCCTTCCCCCACAGATACAACATTTTTTCAAGCAGTCCAGGCAAGAACAGTTTCTTGTCCAAATGACTATTTTTGCCAAGAAGAAGATAAACTTCATATAGAGTGTCTTCAATGCCCATCTTCCTCTTTGAAGTAAATCGGTGCTGCCAGGAGCAGATGTGTCTCACTGTCCAGAAAGTCTAAGTTTTTGAAACATTTTAAATGTCATATTCTGTAGGCCTTTGAAGTGTTTGAAGATTACCTACCTAATTGAGGTATGTCTATGTATACCTAGAAAACGTAACTAACATGACTATAAGTTTGATCATCATAGATGACTACTTATGAATCTGTATTTCTCAACTATACACTACAATTTGAAATGAGTTGCACAAACAAAATATTTTAAATAAGAGTAGAAATATACATACAGTATAACAAAATTAACTTTAAATTTGTATCAATAAGCTAAAATCCATAGCAACATAAAATATTTTTAAACAAGTTGTTGCTCTTTAAAAGTAGATACAGTAATCTACTTTTTCATCCTATCATATCTATATCCTATATTTTTACATCATGTCCCCCTTTCTTCTTTTAGAAAGAGATTGACTATGACCAATAACATTTTGTAACTAACAACCTAAACAAAGACAAACATCAATAATCCATTTTTTGGGAATGTGGGCATAGTGTTCTAGGCTACATCCTGCTGATAGGGGGTGCTGGTAGTCTTATGGGGATCCTGAGAAAATTCAAGATAATGGTCAAGTCCTGGGAAGACTGGCTA
Source organism: Peromyscus attwateri (assembly GCA_902168425.1). Lineage (NCBI taxonomy): Eukaryota > Metazoa > Chordata > Mammalia > Rodentia > Cricetidae > Peromyscus > Peromyscus attwateri. The sequence goes on along the minus strand of CABHPP010000775.1, from coordinate 32,342 downwards.
TAACCTTTGTTGACAGGTACCATCTATTAAGGTTCAGGATGTCTGGATTGATCAAACCCAATCCATCTTAACCTTGAACAAATCCATAGACTCTTGCTTCCTGTGGAAACAAAAGCAGAGCCTCCTTTCCAAAGCAATATATCCTTAGATCCAAATTTTGAAGTCAAGTTGCCTTTAAAATATACATATTGGTTTAACGGAGAAGCCTTTACAATCAAATGTCTCTTTGTAGTTAAAAATCCCAAAGACAATATAATCCAGACTCTCTGTGTGATTTCCATCGTTATGTGGCTTATTTCTTATATTACTTTTACTTTCTCTACAAAGATTTTATTTTTTAAAACTTTCTATTTCTTTATATGACTGGCTATATTCCTTTTCCTCTCTCTTCCAAGCCTATGTATATTTTTATACGTACTGCAAACCATTTAGAGTTTTATTTCATCTGAATCTGTTTTATTGTGAATCTATTGCTTTACACTGCAGTATTACTAGGATTTAAATGGCAGCTTTGGCTGCTGGCTCCACCCACCTCAGCTTTCCAACATGGCAGAACTACATTTACTGCCAGCTTTGGGGGAACCATGCTCATCACTGACTCTGTGAAGCAGTGGGTCTGTGCTTCCATCCAGAAGCATGTAGCCCAGAAACCTTTTCTTTCTTTCCTTTTTTTTTTTCTGTCTATACTAGCAAAGACTAAATCCACCACTCACCACACTGTGCTGCTTGGAGATGCCTCTGTGTACTGTGGCGGGAATCTGAAGCCATGCCACTTAGCTCATGGCAGCTGGAGGCCAGCTCTATCTCACAGGCAGATGTCAGGAGATGAGTTTGTACTTCTGTTGGCATGAGACTGTCAGACTAGGAAGCCCAGTGTGGCTCCATTTCTGTGCATTCAGAATCTTTAAACTTTCTTAGGTGTATATGTCTCAATGACCAATGACGAGCACCAAATATAGTTGAAGTTTCCTGTGTGCTGGCCAGCCAGCAGTCAGGACAAATCTCTCCAACTCACATCCCTAAGTAAGCAAACAGGCTTATAATTAATTATGAACTGCTTGGCCATTAGCTCAGGCTTATTAGTGACTAGCTTTTACATTTAATTTAACCCATAATTCTTTTTTTTTTGAACTTTAAACAAAATTTTATTACACAAAAGTTGTCACATAATTGGATACTTCTCTACTTTGTACACAATTCTTCTTACTCTCCACAGAAAGGCTGCTTCTGAACTTCTCATCTGGTGACACAGAGCTACAATCCTGACTGTAACAGAATAGTAGAAATGCCTCAGTGATTTCAGTTGAAAGCAGGACACTGGTATATGGCTCTTGCACCCAGTATCGGGAATGTACAAATGTCTTTATTCAAAAATACAAAATAAATTATCTGTAGGCATGGACAATGACAGCAGTAAACCATTATAGATCATCAATGGAAACCAGTAACCGATGGTCAGAGTGATCAGCCAGCCTTCTCTCTTCAGTCACTTTCTTCAGGTGATGTCTCTGAAGTTAGCGGTGAGGAACCTGCCTTGAGCTTCCTGTCACAGTTCATTGATTAGGGCAAAGCACTATTCTAGGAGTTAGAACATACCACCTCCCATACCCCCTCCCATTCCACCCATGGCGCCCATTCCAGGGTCCTTCTCTTCCTTAGGAATTTCGGTCACTACAGCTTCTGCTGTAGTTAGCAAGGAGGCCACCCCAGCAGCATCCAGTAAAGCAGTTCTCACAACCTTTGTTGGATCAATGATTCCCTTTTCCACCATGTTCACAAAATCTCCGAGCATAGCATCATTGCTGAACTGAAAAAGCAGTCTAAACCTGTGACAACCCCTGAAGAAATTGCTCAGGTTGCTACAATTTCTGCAAATGGAGACAAAGACATCTGAAACATCATTTCTGATGCAATGAAAAAAGTTGGAAGAAAGGGCGTCATCACAGTGAAGGATGGAAAAACACTGAATGATGAATTAGAGATTATTGAAGGCATGAAGTTTGACAGAGGATATATTTCCCCATATTTTATTAACACATCAAAAGGTCAAAAATGTGAATTCCAAGATGCCTATGTTCTGTTGAGTGAAAAGAAGATTTCTAGTGTCCAGTCCATTGTCCCTGCTCTGGAAATTGCTAATGCTCATCGGAAGCCCTTGGTCATAATTGCTGAAGATGTGGATGGAGAAGCCCTAAGCACACTGGTTTTGAACAGGCTAAAAGTTGGTCTCCAGGTTGTGGCAGTCAAAGCTCCAGGGTTTGGGGACAATAGGAAGAACCAGCTGAAAGATATGGCTATTGCCACTGGTGGTGCGGTATTTGGAGAAGAGGGGCTGAATCTCAATCTTGAAGATGTTCAAGCTCATGACTTAGGAAAAGTTGGAGAAGTCATTGTCACCAAAGATGACGCCATGCTTTTGAAAGGAAAAGGTGACAAGACTCAAATTGAGAAACGCATTCAAGAAATCACGGAGCAGCTAGACATCACAACCAGTGAATATGAAAAGGAGAAGCTGAACGAGCGGCTCGCCAAACTCTCCGATGGAGTAGCTGTGTTGAAGGTTGGAGGAACGAGTGATGTTGAAGTGAATGAGAAGAAAGACAGAGTTACAGATGCTCTCAATGCTACAAGAGCAGCTGTTGAAGAAGGCATTGTTCTAGGAGGGGGCTGCGCTCTGCTCCGGTGCATCCCAGCCTTGGATTCCTTAAAGCCTTCTAATGATGATCAGAAAATAGGTATAGAAATTATTAAAAGAGCACTCAAAATTCCTGCAATGACTATTGCCAAGAATGCAGGTGTTGAAGGATCTTTGATAGTTGAGAAAATTATGCAGAGTTCCTCGGAAGTTGGTTAACCCATAATTCTTATTTATGTTTAGCCATGCCTGGCCAGGACACAGGAAAACTTCCAACTACAGACTAGACTATACTTTCAATTAAAAAAAAATTAAACTTTTTCTTTGAAATAATTTTAAATTAACTAAAACTTCCAAAATGATAAGAAAGATTACCTTATGACTTTCTCTGTGTAACTAATGGTAGCATCATATATGTCTATAGTAAAATTTCCAAGAATAAAATATTAATATTACTATAGCATTATTGACTTGAGTGTAGACTTTATTTAAAACCAATAACTCTTTTTGTAAAAAAGGTTTTTTTCTTCCTATATTCTGACAGTTTTCCCCTTCAGCAGCTCCCCCCAAGTCCTCCCCACCCTCCAACTCTGTGCCCTTTCTCTGTCTCTTAAGAAAACCATAGGCAGGTTAACAAAACAAGCAAACAAACTATAACATTATAGATATTTCATGGAGGAGATTACAGTGTGTTCCATTTAACTCACTTAAATTTCCCCTATGAATATTTTTATATTACTTTTATTTCTTCTGTACAATCAGTGAATCAACATAGGTGTAATATGTTCAACAGATGTTTGGCATTTACTTACTTGCTTTACCTAATGTCCTTTACCCATAATGCGAAACTACCTTCGTCTGACATTAGTTCTTAGATTTTTCTTGCCAGTAAATATTTATGATACTATTGTCTGGTGATCTTGATTTGAGACAAGAAAATAACAACAACACAATTGCCTCTCATTACATCCTAGCAAGGATACAGATTATTATTGTTATTGTGGACATTGATCTTGGTTATGTAGATGAAGCAGCGATGGGTATTGCCACTCTTAATCTATTTCTATTATGCTTTTACTTTCTACTATGCACACTTGGAAGGAGTTTACTATGTGATACTCATATTTAATAGTTAGGATTTATGCCCATTTCCTTTAAGAAAGAAAGTTTGCATAGATTATTAGGATTCTTCTCTAGGGGAGATTTCTTTTTCATTTTGTTTGTTTATTGAACACAGATTCCTTTTTCATACACTATATCCTGATTATAGTTTCCCTTCCCTCTATTCCTCCTGGTCACTCCCCATCCAGAATTTCTTTCTTTCTTTCATTAGAAAAGAACAGGCTTCTAAGAGATAACAACCAAACATGAAAAAATAAAATGATATAATACAAAAATCATCACCTCAAAGTTAGAAAAGAAAAACCTACAGAAGAAAAGAGTCCAAGAGAAGGCATAAGAATCAAAGAATCATCACACGCTCAGGAGTCCTATGAAAATACTAATCTGAAAACTATAACATATAACTATATTCCCAGAGGACCTGGTGCAGTCCCATGCCAGCTCTGTGCTTGTTGCTTCAGTTTTTGTTGAGTTCATATGTGCCTTGTTTAGTTGGTTTAGAGAGTCTTGTTCATCAGAAACAAAGAATAACTGTCTAGTTTGACTCCTCAAGAATCAAAAGGAGAAGCTAAAACAGAGGATACTTTCAAGCTAAAAAAAAAAAAAAAAGAAACTATTTAAATGATATGCAATGCCTAGAGATTCAAAGAGGTTTTTGTTTTTGTTTTCTTTTCTGGCAAAGCTGATCACATGATCCTCAGTCTTAGAGCCATCCTAGGCTTGACTTCAGGTGGTAAAACATAAGACTGAGACATGATAAAGTATGTGTAAGTAAAATCCAGAATTTTGCTTACATAGCAGTGCTGAACCATGTCAGCTTCTTTATTTTCATAGGGGATTAAAGTTCACAGAGCTTTATTGAGCAATGAATATTTAAGCTTTATAATATCTAATAATGGGACTTTTGAATTTTAAAACGCTCTTAGGTTACATTCAAACATTTAGTAATTTTATACTCTTCTCAGCACTAAAAGCTATGCTAACACATGAAAATAATTTAAATATTTATATCGTTCTTATTTACTATTTGTTATTATGTAAGGTCTACATTGTAGTTCTTACACTCAAAAAATTGGAAACAAAATAATTGTGTAAAAGCTAATCAGTCTGAACCCCAGCAACTCATAATTTGAGAGAAATATGTAGTCAGCATACATTATATATAGCTGTAACAATGTTATGAAACTGTGAGGTATAATTAAAGTCCCACAAAGAAATTTCAGGGCTTCAATTTTCGTATTTATGGATAAAAGTTTTGGGCATTTTGAGGTGAGTTACTGGTTCCATCCTGGGGAAAATGATGCTTTGTAAGGGAAATGAGATGTGCAGATTTTCTTGCTGTCTTTGTAAGTTGTGAGACTTCAGCAGCATTTTCCTAAGAGGGACAGGCAGACTAAACAATGTAGTGATCAGACACTCTACCCAACAAAAACTCCCATACTGTTCATCAACCTCTTTTAGCTTTATAGTGCATTAGTACTCAGACCAAGCAAACACAGAAGAGTATAATGGCCTCAACAAAAATGCCAAGAACACTGTATTAAGAACCACTGAACTTGAGTGTCTTTGAAGTCTTTTACAGTCCCATTATTCATGGGTTTGGCAATATAGTACTTTATAGTTATTTAAGTTTTAAATGATGATTGTTTCCTCTGTAAATCCATATCCCTAATATCCTTTGCTCAGCAAAGCTCTAACCAAGAGTAAATGGTCTTCACTTTAGAGACTGTTTTCTGTATCTCTTCCAATATTTCGTAATCAGTGGCTAACACATAAGAGATTTTGAATTATAAAATATAAACTGCCTAGTGTTTTAGCTATTGACTTCATCGCCATACTACATTATAATAACTATTTTTAAAATGTATTTTCCAGTGAGTTCTAAAACCACTTTGAAAATGGCTTGATTATGTAACTGTATATGAACTAATTTGATGGTAGCTTAACTTTCTGCTAGGTTAGCAATGTGTCTTTAATCAAAATTTCTAAGTTAAATATATAGAAAACTCTTCAGAGATACCAAAACTTATGATGATCAAAACACAAGTTCAGATGAAAGTGATTTAAGAGTAAAATCTCTCTTACACACAGCATATAACTTCACAGAAGTGTCCTTTTGAGCTGAGTTAGTTTTCTCACTCTAAGGGAGAATATTTTGCAAAATCTGAATACGTCCTTTGGTAGTTAGTTTCTTCTACTTGTATTAATATGAGAATGAAAAACTTAATTTTCCCACTCTAACAAAATGTCTCAGTATTCATTCACACTCAGAGTCATCAAGAAATACTAAAGCCTCTGTGAGTTCGAGGCCAGCCTGGTCTACAAAGCGAGTTCCAGGAAAGGCGCAAAACTACACAAGAGAAACCCTGTCTCGAAAAACCAAAAAAAAAAAAAAAAAAAAGAAATACTAAAGCCTATCAATTTAAAATTTGATAGGACTAAAGTCTTCATCATGGATTGAAATAAAACAATTATATTATAAAAAATTAACATTATATATTTATCATTTAATATTTACATATCATTCAATATTATCATTAAATACTTATATATTTATATTAAATTATCAAGCTTGGCAGCAGAGATGTCCCAGGAGTAAATGGTACTTGCTATTCTTTCAAAGGTCCTGGGTTGAATTCCCAGTAACCATATGGCAGCTTACAACAACATGTAACTCCAGTTCTAAGAGATCAACAGTCTCTTCTAGGCTCTGGAGACACCAGACATGCAAGTGTTGCAAAGGCATACATGGACGTACATCCATATACACAAATTACTATATTTTTAAGAAATTACCAAGATGCTTGAAAGTTACACTGACTTATATATTCAAGTTTATAGAATGTAATATGGATTTCTGTGTAGTGAGTACAAAAATAGATTCGTAAACTGAACACATACTCAAATTTAGATGGGAAATTACCTCTTTAACTTCACCTCTCTTGCCAACAATTCAGGTGTTTGGTTTTTTTTTCCCTCAATGTCTATTAAATAAAACAGGAAAGAAAAAATAGTTACCAGGATGGTGTCCTGCACTGTTGGAAAACGCAATGGTTTGCTGAGGTCTGTCATGTATGTAAGTGTTGCTGAGTTTCAGCTAGTATTTGTGTATAAAGTATATTAAGAAAATGGGATGGGATTGCAAGAAAGGATTACTCTCAATTCAGATGCCCTGCATGGTCCTGGGAACTAAAATCTTCAGTCTTTTATTTCATAAGTTGATTATAATGTTCTGTGGCTCTTATCTATTTTAAGTTCACTTTAGCATAATTTACGTGAAAATTCCAGGACAAGAAAATAAACAATGCAGGAAATGAGTTTGCCAGTAAAATATTTTTATTTTTATCCTGCTTTAGGGGTAAAAAGCAAAAAAATAAAAAAAAACAAAACAGGACACTTTTGAACACCTGGCAGCCTAGTTCCAAAATGTAAACAACTCGTGACATATTGGCATTGTCTGGGTTTGTTAGTTTTTCAATGTAACTATTAGTATTTTTAATTTAGTAGCAATAGTAAAACAAATGTGTGGTTGAGAATAAATTGCTCTCAATCATCTCATGAATCCAATAGAAATTTTCTCTAATTTATCAAACCTAATAGTACTTCCCCCTGGAGCTGAAGTTACAGGTAGCTGTGAGCTGCCTGGTGCATTTTGGCAGAGGCAGGGGGATCTTGGAGTTGAAGTCCATATTGGTCTACAGAGCTGGTTGCAGGACAGCCAGGGCTACACAGAACAATCCCTCCATGTTGACTGTTAATACACATTAATATTTTAATTCAAACCTGTGTGCACTAGGATCTTTGGGCATGCCGTGTCAACTTTGTGTTCTATGTTAAGAGCAAAATTCACCATACCAAGTTCTTATTAGAGCCTCCTGAATTGTATCTACATTATTCTCACTGACCCATATATTTGGCAACCAAACCCAATCACAAGCCTTATTAAAACTTGACACAATAAAAATGTGATGCTATTGGCACCTTATTTTGTGCCAGGCTGCTTTGAATTCACATTTTATACACTGAGAGCCATATGATGCCCTTTCATGGAGAAAAATGAAACAGGAAGAAAATTCATTGAAATCTACTAGAGAAAAACAAGAGTGCAATTTGCCACCCAGCATGCCCTCCAATATGCACAAACAAGAACTTGTCACAACCATCTGTAGGTCTGTTTATAAGAACATGCAAGCAGGCCAGAAACCAGAGGACGTCTGTCTGATTTAATAAATGTGTAAGAGTTTGCAAGAAATACGTCTTTAGCGGATATGGGCAAGTTGGTTGTCAAGGGCAAGCAAACTTAGAATCAACAAAAGTTCCCTGTTGGCCCAAGTTTGGTTTTAGTTTTGGTATTCATAAGCATGCCATGACATTAAATGATGTGTTGAATAGATAACTAAATGGTTCTGGACACTGTTTGTGTGCTCTGCATTTCTACTAATTTTATTAGGTAATAATAATTGTAATATGACAATGGTAGCTTCAATTAGAAAGAGTGAACTCCTATATACAGTCAGATCTAATGTTTATTGTTGTGCATCCAGTGTGTTTGTTTATTTTCATTATAAAGGTGAAATCGAAGTCCTTAAAGTGACATGATTGGGGCATAGAAACAGAACTGCATGAATAGAGACAACTCCTTATACCTGCTTATGGTCTAGTGTCAAGCGACATGTCAATGAAGACTCCGCATTAAGGAGTTATGAAGCACCACCTGTACAGTACCGCTCAAATGTTTGTTGAGTGACAGAGAAGAGGTACATGTAGCAAATAGAATATTGATTTGCCTAGAGCATAACACACCTCTTAAAAGACTGATGTTACTGCAACAAATGAAAGCTAGTGTTGTTTGTACAGCATGGCAAAATTCATTGGTATTTTTATTCAATTTTCTAGAGTAGCAAAAATTGGTCTTTATAGCCAGGGAGTGGGGCACATACCTTTAATCCCAGCACTCGGGAGGCAGAGCCAGGTGAATCTCTGTGAGTTCAAGGCCAGCCTGGCCTACAGAGTGAGTTCTAGGAAAGTCTCCAAAGCTACACAGAGAAACCCTGTCTCGAAAAAAAAAAATGGTCTTTTATTGTTGGTTTCTAGAATTGGAGTATAATGCCCATGATGGTGGAACTACTTTCCTCTACCAACCTGGCCCCTATGTTATCGTAATTTCTTGTGTTTCAATCTTTCCTCAGAATCAGACTTTTTAAAACATGCATGTTGCTCTATATCTCAGAAGTGCCCTCTTCTGACTGTGTGAGCACCCACATTTGCATACATAGATACAGACACACATACACACATTAAAATATTAAATCTTTTTTTAAAAAAAAAGAGAGGTGGCTAGAATTTCATTAATTACATAGAAAATATTTTTCTTGAGTAATATTTTAAATGTAACAGTGCTAGAGATTACCAGTTTCAGCTTAGTGATTCTTAAATAGAAATGAACAAACAGTTCATATCAAAGAAAGTCTATTTATGGGCTGTCTTGGTTAAGAAGGCATCACCATTATCTATTTATAAAATCAGTCTCCAAATTGAAGCATCACTTTCTACCAAAGTACTCATCATTTCCCCATTGGGAGGTATTTATTAAGAAATTAGGTAAAATGACTTCTTCAAAGCTATGGAGAAAAAGCATAAATTTGTGTGTGCTCTGAGATTTCTACCCAGTTCACCTTATTATCTAGATAAAGTGCCATACTCATGGAGTTCTTTCCATTTGGAAGTCTTTAGAAGGATTTTTCTCATGTAGTCCACCTTTCCAATATAGATGCATTTTTTAAATAAGCTGTAGTGCTTTCTCACACATTCTAGAAGTGTTACCATTTTATCCACTGCCATTTTCTTTTGCCCTTAAAGCAAAAAGTGCTTAGTATAAATTTTTTTTTAAGATGAGGTAACCTCTTTTTGACTGTTAGCTTTGGCAAATTATTTTGATTAAATGGCCTAACTCACACCCCCGATTTTCTCATCACAAGAAGTTTGGAATGAGGAATGAATGAAGATATGTCTAACTGTGTAACACATGGGAAGAATTTCATCAGGGTCTCAGAGTCATTATGCTGTATATGTATATATGTTGTGACTGTATTTGCAAGTATATACTCTATATGACTAGAAGAGTGGTTTAGATCGAAAAAAAAAAACCACAAACTTTTTTTAAACAAATAACAGAATGCTTAAGTTTATAACTGTGTATTGTCTGACATTTCCTGAGGCAATATTGATTGATGTGAAGCAATGTCAGTTTTGGAGTAACCTCTGCAATTATCCTCCTATTTGTAATGAGTTTCCCACAGACAAAGATTCTGAGAGTGAGGTTTGTGTGTGCAGGTCAATCGGTGGAGATTTTGTTTGGAATGGTGAGTAAAGCCAGCACCAACTGCTAGCTGGACAAGTAAGTGTGTGGAGTGTGAATGGACAATCTGTGATGCCAGAGCAGGCGCTGCCGTTGCTAAGTGCTTATATTTCATAGATTACTATTTTTTCTTATAGGGGTTATATCTTTGTAAGCTTTCATTTGAACAGGTGAAGGTTTAAAAAGCTCCACATTTTTATGTACTTTTATGTATACATTTTATGTCAATTTTTATGTATACATTAACCATTATTTTTCAAATTGACACTAAAATAGATTTAATAAAATCTAAGTATTTTCCATTAATTAAAAACCATGTGATAATGGCCAGGAGTATGAGGACCATCTGGTTTACATAGTGAGACCCTGAGTCAAAGACACAAAAATCAATCAACCAATCCAGAGGTCAGACAATAAATTAGAAGAGTGCACAGCTTCTCACAAGGACTCATCCTTGCATTATACTAATTGCCTGAGAACGATGTTAATGCCTCTCTCTGCTTTTATGAACTAAATATGCAAAAGTAAGAAAATAAAGTCTTCAACATACAGTTTAAAAGGGAAAATTTATTTTAGTACATAGAGAGGAGAGTATTTAATTAAGGGTAGTACTCTGTTTATTACACTAATGATTTCTTGACATCTATAATTAACATCTAATAGAGAAAGTCATTTGAGTCTATCTCCTTTGTAATCATTATTTTGTTTTCTTGGGGATATAAAAATGATATTTCAATGATACTAATATATTCATACTTCAGATCGATATTGTTGATTTTACATACATAACTTTTTCAAAAAATTGATGGAATGCTTTAAGCTGTTTGTAGACTTCTGAATAGGGTCATTCCTTATCTTGTGTGAACATTGCTGAATTGACGTAAGTATGTACTTCCTTTGAAGTCGGTGGATATTGGATTTTTTTAAGATATGGAGCAAAGTGAGACATCAATGTATATCAGGGATATCTTCATACAATACTGTCTTAAACCATACTTTTATGGTATTTTTTAAAAATAAAAATCAATTTTATCTGGTTGCAAAACAAACAATCTAAGAATAAATAAACACAGCCTTTCAATTTGTTAGTGAGGAGAAGCATGGCATTTTTTGATGCCTGGAGAATGAAACTTTCTACCTAGTTTTAAGGGCTTTCTGACTCTTGCCAGCTATCATTTGTATCATTTCTTTTCTAATTTATCTTTATTATTTAAATTTGTGTGTGTGTGTGTGTGTGTGTGTGTGTGTGTGTATCTGTGTGTGTCTGTGTGTCTGTGTCTCTGTGTGTATCTACATGAATAGATATCAAGAGAGGCCAGAGGCAGGGGATTCCCTGGGATCTGGAATTACAGGCAGTTGTGAGCTGTTTCATGCCGATCCTGAGAACCAAACTGGTGCCTTCGGCAAGAGCCGAATGTGCTCTTAACTACTGGATCATGTCTACAGCCCCATTTATTATTTTTAGTGAAAAAGCTAGCTTGGTATGCAGAGAATGTTAACCATTTCGCCAGCAAAAATTAGTGAGGATCTGAGAGAGTATTTTTTTTGAGTTCATACGTAATTATGGAATATGACACTCTAAATGTCTTTGGACACGCAAATAACACATCTCAAATAACCAAATCTCAAATCTCAAATGTGAGCCTAAGGATGAGATGTGGTTAATGAGATGTAGATTACAAAATGCATTCTCAGGAATTAACCAGTCCGGAAAAATATTTGAGCTTGACTCCTAAATCTCTATTTATCATGGTCTCCTATTCCTTTTTCTCCCTCTCTGTTCTTGATCCGGCTAGGCCCGGGTTGGAGCTCCAGTAGTCCAATTAGCGAGAAAGAGGAGGGTCTATATGAGCAAGAATTGTTGAGACCAAGTTTGGATAAAGCACAGGGACAAATAGCCAAACGAATGGAAACACATGAACTATGAACCAATGGCTGAGGGGCCCCCAACTGGATCAGGCCCTCTGAATGGGTGAGACAGTTGATTGGCTTGATCTGTTTGGGAGGCATCCAGGCAGTGGGACCGGGTCCTGTGCTCATTGCATGAGTTGGCTGTTTGAAACCTGGGGCTTATGCAGGGTCGCTTGGCTCGCCCTGGGAGGAGGGGACTGGCCCTGCCTGGACTGAGTCTACCAGGTTGATCTCAGT
>CABHPP010000775.1:0-19979 GCA_902168425.1 Peromyscus attwateri | reverse complement strand
CAGTTGATTGGCTTGATCTGTTTGGGAGGCATCCAGGCAGTGGGACCGGGTCCTGTGCTCATTGCATGAGTTGGCTGTTTGAAACCTGGGGCTTATGCAGGGTAGCTTGGCTCGCCCTGGGAGGAGGGGACTGGCCCTGCCTGGACTGAGTCTACCAGGTTGATCTCAGTCCTTGGGGGAGGCTTTGGCCTGGAGGAGGTGGGAATGGGGGGGGTGGGCTGGGGGGAAGGGGAGGGATGCGGGAGGGGGGAGAACAAGGGAATCTGTGGCTGATATGCAGAACTGAATGGTATTGAAAAATTTTAAAAAAAAAGAAGTAAAAAAAAAAGGAAGAGTGCAAGAGATAAAAACACAACTTTCTAATTTTTCATATTTTTTATATAGAAACATATTTTTGGTAGTTTTAATGAAACAGAACATTTTGAAAACAGAGCTTTAATGAGCTATTTTCTTAAACTACCAAATAACATTTATAAAATTGCAGAGATCCTCAACTTGATGAGAAGAAAACATCAGCAATTATTCAAAATACAGCGTTAATCAAATTAGTAGGCTCCAAGCCCTAGTGAGAACTACATTTTAAAAACAAGATGCAGATTGCTAATTTAAAAATTATTTTCTTCTAAAAAAACTCTCAATAGAAGGTATGCTCTGAAATTAGCAGAATTGCATCTCAGAGGGAGACACTGATAATAATGTTACTTTCAGTACTTTTTAAACCAGCTCAGTTATTTTCTGTGTTTCTTCTGCCTTACTTTTCTTCTGGAATAATCAACAATACACAAAAACATTTATTGACTGGATGCTATCCCCCAGGAACCATAAAATCTGTTGTTTATGGTTGTGAGGGTGTAGGACAAAAATGTGATAAAACCATCAAAGTGAATCCTGGAGTACAAGAACAAACTTTAAAAGTTGGTGTAGGATGAATTAGTTCAACAGTCTTATATGGATGCCTTCTAAAAAGACAAAAAATGTCTGTAGAAAAAATGCAAGTGAAGATACTGTGTCTGGAAATACACATCACACAAATAGCAACACTTGAGAGAAGGCTACACAACGGTGGATATAGATGTGTTCTCTACGGCAAAAGCATTTGACTCAAGGTTTCTTTGGAATAGACTCCAGCCCAGAAACAAGGAGACTCCACAGTCAACTCCACACTTTACTCTTAAAAAAATTTATAAAACTTACAAATTGAGAATAGAGCCAGCTAAAGCAAGTGCCTGTCCTTAGACAAGATCCCATTTCTTCTTGGTGTCACTGCAGGCAACATGGCCTCTTTTGTGTGTTGGAAAAATGGGAATGTCCTGAGAATATCTACTGCTCTAAGGGGATGCATGTGCATATTTTTCAGTTCATTTTCCTATTCGGTTCCCCACCCCTAGACCTCTTACTGTAGGGATGGCTCCCAAGGTCCATTGTCGCCTAACTTGTAGTCCCATTCTAGGTTTAGCAAAACCATATGACATAGATCCTAGGTTTTAACCCCTACCCCCACCCCCAGACATGAACATCTGGAATTTTGTGGTGTTCCTTTTTCTTGTGAGTATTCTCAAAGAACTCGAAAGGTTCTCATTTTCATGGTAAGTTGATACTAATTTTCCAACCTCTTTGAAACCTTGGTTTTTCTTTTTCAAAGTGTCCCACATAACTATCTCTACCTCCTCATCATGAACTTCAGGCTCCAAAAAGTGTGAATATTTTCTTAACTATCTCTCTCATAGGGGGTGGCATGCATAGCAATATGAACACAGGGTTAGAAAAATGGACAAGAAAGACCTTCTGATATCCAAAGCTGCTTGAATGACTTATGAATCAGAGAATGCCCACGGCTTGTTTTGTAGGGCACATGAAGCTAAATATCATTGCTATAGTTAAACATGTGCAGCAATCTTTATTCTGCATAATAGTTTCCCATCCAAATTTTTATTTTTCTCAAATTCCTCCTAGCTTATAGGCATGCATCATGAAAGAAAACAAACTACCGAAATACCACCCAATACTGGCTTTTAATATTATAGTAATTTAAAGTTCATCACAAAATATAACCCAAATTTTTCTTCATCTTACATTTTATGAGCACCTCTTGGCTATGAATGAAGTACTGATTCCTCATATTATAACAGCTGCCAGGAGCATGACAGGGCCTTGACATTCTATATAAACAAGGTGATGTTGTCTGGGTTTAACAATGGTACTTTAGATGAAAGAACTGCATACAAATGGCTATTGGAAAAATTAGAAGATAAAAGAAAGATGCATTCGATGAATACAACAATTTTCAGGCAATCTCTGACCACTAGTAAAAGCTTAATATACTTTAGTGTTCTTTTTCTGTTCTCCGTTGTTAAGATAACTAAATAAAGTGATTATTACAGTCATATTTAGTATTTATTTATTTATTTTGTGTGTGCATTTGTGTGTGTATGTGTATGAGAGAGAGAGAGAGAGAAAGAGAGGGAGAGAGATTATATACATGCTTGTACACATGTGTGTGTACATACCACAGCACACAGGGGAGACCAGAGTAAAACTTATGAGAGTCTGTGAGTACCAGAGACTGAACTCCGATCTCTAATTCTACTATGACCTGCTGTACAATTTCCCCAGCCCCTATGAGACTGGGGAAGGTGATGATTCACAAAGTGCAGCATCATTCATTATTCAGGCTCCTATATGAGGAAGATTTATGACTCATTCAAATTGTGTCTTTTGTTAAACTCCTGAGTAAAATCGGTCTTCTGGAATTCAACATATGAGCAGACATTCTTGAACAGCTGTTTAATGACAGCAGTTGCCAGCCCTTCTCTCTGTACAGCTTGGTGATCCAGGATAAGAATTGTTAAGTCTAAATAAATCAGTGGTGTGTCTTTGCTGGAAGGGACTGGGGAAATTACTCGGAGGTGAAAAGTACACACTGCTCTTGTAGAGGACCAGAATTCAATGCCCAGCATCCATGCTTGACAGATCCTAACCTCTTTTAAGTCCAAGAGATCTGGCACTCTCCTTTAGCCTCCATAGGCACTACAGTTTTGTACACATACTCACATAAATATACACATACACATAATAAAAATACTTAAAGTGGAAAATGGAAACCTGGATAAAAGAACTAGACTTCTGTGACAAAGCACAGAAAATCTACAGGACACATTCTGACTGGGCACTAGTCAGAATTCCAGGAAAAAAAATTCAAGTCTTCCTATGTTGTCGGTTGTTCTTTTTTTGGGGAAACCTGCAACCCAGCTCCCAAATAAATAACACACAGAGGCTTATTCTTACCTATGAATGCCCAGTCTTAGCTTGGCTTAGTTTCTAGCCAGCTTTCCTTATCTTATTCCATCTATCTTTTGCTTCTGGACTTTCCTTTTCTCTAACTTCTATAAATCTTACTCTTACTCCGTGGGTGGCTGTGTGGCTGGGTGGCTGGTCCCTGGAGTTCTTCACTTTCTCTGGCTCCTAGCTCTTAGATCTCTCCTCCCAGTTTTTTCATTCTGTATATAATCTCTGCCTGCCAGCCCCGCCTATCCCTTCTCCTGCCTTGCTATTGGCCAGTTCTTTATTAGACCATCCTGTGTTTTACACAGGCACAGTAACACAGATTCACAGAGTTAAACAAATGCAACATGAGCAAAAGTAACATACCTTAAAATATTCTACTACAGTCTTTGAAGATTTTAACATCCTGAGTTGAGTACTTTAATCATTTTGAGGACAGTGATGAGAAATGGATTTGCCTATCTTTTATCTTTATCCTTCAAAACTATTTTTTCATGCCAAGTACCCCAAAGTATCTGTTCAGGTACCCAATCCAGTCAATGCTGGTGTCAGTGGGATACTGTAAGTGAGAGAGTAGTTACCTTAATGGTCAAGTAATCCAAGTATTAAGGCAATGCACTTTGGTGTTTAGTGTAGGATTGAGAACATGTAGAACCATCTGCCAATGTAAAGGATAAAATTGGAAAGCTTCCCTAGAATGTATGTTTTAGTGACCATTAAAGACAATCTAGGGTTAACAAGATGACAAGCTAGGGGTCAGAGGCATTATAGTAGACAATAACAGTAAAGGTGTGTAGACTTGAGTGGAAGGGCGCCAGAAGTGAGGATGAATACCATGCATAAAGAGAAGAACATGCTACAAAACCAGAGCCTCATGAAGCAGTGTACAGATCCACAGGGTAAGAATTGATGCAGATTAAAGACTGAGTTGTTTTATACTCCACTTTCTCCAAACCTGTGTTTTCAAAAAATAAAATAATGAATAAGAACATATGCCAGAGAATTTCAGAAATCTGAGTATATTTTTAGATTATAACAAACAAAATCTTAAGTCATATATTTAATGAGTGAAATCAAAGGATACTACTATTGTTAAATGACTGAGAGACTCTAGGCCTGTGGGAGGAGTTAACCATAATTCTTAATTTTCTCAGGATATCCATAAGAATACAGCGTCCTTTATTAGCATGAAGTAGCCTAGAAAAGTACACCCACAATCCAAAAAAATAGATTATGGATGTTTGTCTTTGTTTAGGTTGCTGGTTACAAATTGTTATTGGTCATAGTCAATATCTTTCTAAAAGAAGAAAGGGGGATATGATATAGATATATAGTATATAGATATAATAGGATAAAAGGGTAAATTAATGAACCTACCTTTAAAGAGCAACAACTTGTTTAAAAATGTTTTACATTGCTAATGATTTCAGTTTATAGATAGAAGTTTAAACTTAATTTTGTTATACTGTATACATATATATATATATATATATATATATATATATATATTTCTACTCTCGTTTGAGGTATTATGTTTACAGATTAATAATTAGTCTTCTATGATAGTCAAACTTATAGTCATGTTAAGTTTTCTAGGTATACAAAGATATAATTCAATTAGTTAGGTAATCTTCAAACACTTCAAAGACCTACAGAATATGGCATTTAAAATGGTTTAAAAATTTACTTTCTGGACAGTGAGGCATGTCTGCTCAGGGCAGCACTGATTTACTTCAGAGAGGAAGATGGGCATCAAAGATACTCTTGGCAAAAATAGCCATTTGGGCAAGAAACTGTCCCTGCCTGGACTGCTTGATTGACTGGACATTCAGGACGCATAAGAAGGTAACTACTGAAATTTGCTTGGCAAAATGGTCCTTCAGGTTCCTGCTTTGCAGAGGAAACTGCCAGACATTCTACAGGACACAAAGAGAAGTGACTGAGAGACTCTAGGTCTGTGGGATGAAGACATGTGTCCCAACTTTACAGAGGAACTTTGGATGACTATCCAGGCTGCCAGCTGTCTCTGTCTACTCTCACAAAACTCCTGAAAGTTGCTTGTGTCCGTCCCCCATTTTTCAGGTAATATTATATCCTTCTGAGGTCTTAGATGCAGTTGAAGACGAGATAGTTATAATTTCCTTAGTTATGATAAATGGTAAGTTAGATATGAAACCTTAGACTCACAAATATAGGATAGATAGGACATCTTCTTTAATTTTGCCAAATACAAATAGACTAGATATTGTAACTATAATTCTTGCTTGATAATTGTTTTGTTATATGTAATTTTACTATGTTAAAGTTAAAATCTTCCTTTTTGAAAAAAAGAAAAGGGGAAGTGCTGGGGATGTCTTTCTGTATGCTGTGAATGTGTTGCTCTCATTGATTGATTGGCCAGTAGCCAGACAGGAAGTATAGTATAAGCGGGATAAGCAGAGAGGAGAATTCTGGGAACAGGAAGGCTGAGTCAGGAGTCACCAGCCAGACACAGAGTAAGTAGGATGTAAAAATACTGGTAAGCCAAAAGCCACATGGCAAGGTATAGGTTTATAGAAATGGGTTAATTTAAGATGTAAGATCTAGCTAGCAAGAAGTCTGAGCCATTAGGCCATACAGTTCATAATTAATATAAGCCTCTGTGTGTTTACTTGGGTCCAAGTGGCTGCAGGACTGGAGGGTGAGAGAGATTTGTCCTGACCATGGGCCAAGTGGGACACGGGAAAACTCCAGCTACACAGTTGAATAAATCCTCACTCAAAGTTTCAGAAACTTTGGCTACAAAGTGAAACTCTGTCTCAAAAAACAAACAATAAGCATCAACAATAAAAAAATAAAAATAAACCGGGTGGTGGTGGCGCACGCCTTTAATCCCAGCACTCGGGAGGCAGAGGCAGGCAGATCTCTGTGAGTTCGAGGCCAGCCTGGGCTACCAAGTGAGTTCCAGGAAAGGCGCAAAGCTACACAGAGAAACCCTGTCTCAAAAAACCAAAAAAAATAAAATAAAATAAAATAAAAATAAGATTCAGTGGAGTGGTATAAAAAGAATACAGAGTTCAAAATTTTAAAGTCAGTTACTAATTCAAAGTTCATATTTTTTTTTACAAACCAGTAATTTGCTAACTAACTCACTTACTAACTATATATATATATATATATATATATATGTATATATATAAAGTTTTATATAGAGAGATATATTTCTATTACATACATTCACACATATATAAGCTTAGAACACATTATCAGACAATTTCTGAAAACCTCAGAGTATGAAATGCATTAACAAAAATGGATTGTTGTTTATTTTCTTCCAGAATCCTTTCATAACAATTTAAACTACAATATATAATGTACTCTTAAATACCTATGTGATAAATGTACATATTTATGTGATATTTACATATTTCTTTATAAAATCAGGATGTCTTCCACTGGGGTGCCAAAGTAAGTCAAAGGAGTGGCATGTTTAATATATTTTCTTTATGACCCTCATGCTGTAAGATTCCTCTGCAAGAAAAGCTAATGTTCCCTCTGTCTTTCTTCTTGACAATTTACGTTGGCTCTTTTGTTTTCTCCCTGCTGACACTCAAATGCCTGGTTTGAGGTGTATATTGATCTCTTGGGCTTAGTAGCAGAATGCAAACTAATAGCAACCTTTATTCTTTTTGATTATGATATTTTTCTGATCTTCTGAAGAAATGGCTTCACTAATTTTCATATTTATCTAATCTGGCAAACCATAGGTACTTAGTGCAAATGGATCACTTTATAGAAATTCGTCAGGGCTGACTCTAATTAATGATAAGGAAATATAAATTGTTTTTTACATTATAACATGTTGTGGAATATTAGTTGAAGATGTGTTACATTTCCTTATGCTGTGGAACATTTGTTTAATGATGCAAAGATGTCTTGCATTCTTTTATGTTACAATTGTTTAACTCTATGAAGCTGTGTTACTTTGCCTGTCTACAACACCTGATTGGTCTAATAAAGAGCTGAAGAGCCATAAGCAGGGCAGGAGAAAGGATAGGCAGAGCTGCAAGGCAGAGAGAATAAATAGGAGGAGAACTGTGGGAAGAGGAGATTGAGGAGTAAGAAAAAGAGAAGGATAGGAGAACATCAATGGCCAGCCACCCAGCTACACAGCAAGCCATGGAGTAAGAAGAAAGGTATACAGAATAGAGAAAGATAAAAAGCACAGAGGCACAAGGTGGATGGGATAATTTAAATTAAGAAAAGCTGGCTAGAAAGAAGCCAAGCTAAAGCTGGGCATTCATAAGAAAGAATAAATCTCTGTTTGATTTTTTGGGAGCTTAGTGGCAGGCTCCCCCAAAGAGTAAAATTAAAGAGTTTAAGAGAGAAAAAAAAAAAAAAAACTACATGAAAAGTCAGTCATTACAGTTAAATATATGTATCAATGTATCAATAAAACACCACATATTCTTGCTCTATTTAAATTGGTAAGCAATTGATGATATGGATGTTGTTAATTCAATTTAGAGCCCTGATGGGATATACCAGCTCATGACTATATATGAATGATATTATCAGGCTCTTTCAGGAATGCTCAAACTCTGAGATTTTAATTTCTATGTTCAGACACTAAAGCCAATTAGAAGATTTTACTGAGATTAAACAAAATTTTGAGATTTTCAAAATTTAATTACCAGCACAAATTTTTGTGTTTGGTGCCTATGTTTTTATTAACCTCTAAAGATTAAATACACTACCCAGACTGCCATTGCTGTGAGATTACTAAATTACTAAATTACCAAAGAGAATAGACTTAAATTGTGGACAATTTTATTTTGGTTTTTAGTTTCAGATATTACACACATGGTTCATTGAGTTCATTATTTTTAGACTTCTGGAAAAACAGAACACTGAGGTATGGTGCTCATGAAAAAAAAATAAGACTGCTCAATCCATGGTGGTCAGGAAGAAAAAATGAAGAGGAAGTGACTGAAATTTCCACATCCCCTGAAAGAGTGGCTTAATTTCACTTCACTGAGGCCAACCTCTTAGGGTTTCCTCTAACATCCGACATCCCCATGGGCTGCCTCCTGATCCATTATTGTTAGAACTTTTGTGGGAACATAGCAGTACACAGGTGAGGCAAAGAGTTATTCAGATAAGATGTGCCAAATGTCATAATAGTGTAAGATGTATATAAAAACTTAGGGAATGGAAGGTCCCCTTGCAGAAGCACTTCAGAAAGATGAGGGTAATTTCTGGAGATGAAATCGGTGGTAGATTAAAAATTCTAGTAAGTTTGTATTTTTACTAGAAATGTTTTGTGGCAAATTGTAAGTTTTATTGTATTGTTGTAAGATAGGATAGAAGTAGTTACTTCATATTTTAAGATTGTAAACATTTGTTTTTATTTCCCAGGATATGGTCTATTTTTTTTTATAAAAGCTTCTATACAACGTTAAGTAGAGTGTGTGTTCTTTGGTGTTGGGTGGAATATTTTGTAGACATCTGTTGATTCCATTTGATGTATGATGCCAATTAATTCTGATGTTCCTCTGTTTATTTTTTTTTGTCCAGATGAAGTATCCATTGAATTAAATGGGGTATAGATATCACATTCTTTTAATGAAATGATGTTATACTGTTTCTCCAAATTTAGGAGTAGGTTTTATTGTTTTGTTTTGTTTTATGAAATTGTGTGTCTCAGAGTTTGGTGCACATAGGCTTAGGGTAGTAATGTTTTCTTGGTTAACTATCTATTCTCATTTCAGTTTGAAGTCTATTTTGTCAAATATCAGGACAGTGATGCCTGCTGACTTCCTGGTCCCATTTGGTTGGAGTACTTTTATCAATTCTTTCACACAAATCAATACTTATCTTTTTAACTAAGATGTGTTTCTTGTAGTCAACCGAGACATGGATTTTAATTCCTGATCTGTTTCACCAGCCAGTGTCTATTGATTGGAGAACTGAGGCTATTGATATTAAAAGTTAATATTGAAATAGATGGGTTGTGCTCCTTGTGTTTTTAATATTGTCATTTTGGTCTCTGTGGTACTTTATGGTTTAATAATTACGGATTTATATTTTTCTGTGTTCTTTTGCTATACTTCTTCCTTTCTACAACCTGAAATATCAACTCACTATTTTATTTGTCTGGTTTGCTGGTTATCATTTTTAAGCTGTTTATATCATGGAAAATTGTTCTTTCTCCTTCAAATATGACTGATAATTTTGCTGGGTATATTAGTACAGGTTAGTTGACATTGTCTTTTAGGATTTGGAGTGTAATTCCAGCTTTCAAAATTCACATTATGAAATCAACTGTTCTTCTAATGAGTTTTCACTTATATGTGACTTGGGTGTTTTTGATCTGTAAATTTCAATATACTCCCTTTGTTATGTAAAATCAATATTAACTTGATAAGATGTAGGCAATTTCTTTTATGGAGTCTATTTGGTATTCGGTCTGACATTTGTAGCTGTTTGTGTGTGTCTTTCCTTAGTTTGGAGAAGTTTTCTTTTATGATCTTGTTGAACATCTGGTCTGTAAAATTGCCTTGGGATTCTTCATCCTCATCTGTGCCTGTAATTTGAAGGTTTGTTCTTTTCATGATGCCCCACATTCCCTCAATGTTCATTTCCTTTGTTTCTTTTAATTTTTATATCCCTTATTTATTTGGTTTAGATTCTCTACTTTATCTTTGAGTCCTGATCCTCTGTCTTCTGTTTGGTTCATTGTACTTTCAAGGTTTTCCTTTGCACTTTCTAGGTGAGTTACAGGGCTTTCTTTTCAATTCCTTCTTCAATTTAGTTGAATTCTCTTCAATGTTTCTATTTCATTATTGAATTCCATTCTCAAGTCCTGTATTGTCTTGATCATTTCCACTAGTCTTATTGTGTGCTTTCTTGGACATCACTTGGGTGTCTATTCTCCTTAGGTTATTTCTCCCTAATTTCATTGAGAGCTACTTCCTTGTGTCTTCTTAAAACTCCTTGAGTCACTTGATAAAACTTATGACTCTTTAAATTCTATTTCCTGGAGTTCATCTAGGTGATTCTCATTGGCAAACATTTCTACAGGTCTAGTATGTTTTGGAGAGAAGATACTGGCTTGATCTTCTAGATCGTTTATGTATTTGTGATGACATTTGGACACATGGAACTCTTGCTAGTTCCCTAAGTCTTATATAGAAAAAGCATGTTGAGGAAGAAGACAGGGTGAGTAATCAGGTTGGGACTACAAGTTGAAAATGGCTTGGGTATACTTAAGTTTGGTAGACAGATGGTACTGAGCAGGTTACAAGGTGTGTCCCATGATCTGAGCTCAGCACGTGGAGTAGATCCGGCTGCATGGAAAGATTGAACTTGGTATCAAAGGGATGTTTGTGCTAGTAGAGAAGGTCCTAGAGATTGGTAGCAGCTCAGGCAAGGGCAGTCAAACTAGGACTGCAGCACTGGGTGGTGGGCCTAAGCTAGATACAGCAGGTTGGACAGGGTGTGTAGAGTGCCAGGGAGACTCAACAGGCTAGACTCTGAGGAAGGATGTGGAAGATATGGGTGGATAGAGAGGTTGGATGCAGCAAAAAAAAAAAAAAAAAAAAAAAAAAAAACCTGTGGGTAGTGCTAGACAGATCCTTAAGTCTCTTGAAGAAAGGCCATCTTTTGCTTGCAATAGGAAGGAGTACCTTTAAGTTCCGGGCTGCAATTATACACATTTGAAAGCCAAGAGATTCGTATAACATTCAAGCATTACCTTTTGTTCACAGAAAGGTCACTTATGAGATAATAAGGTATAGACTGTCAAAGTTTAGGTGACCTTATTCTATTTTCTAGATGTCTGTGAAAATTCTAATAAATGCATAGTTTTACAAAGATAAGTTTCCTCTACATTAAGGCCATGCAGAACTGTTAGGAAGGGCATAAATGAGGATGGAATTAACTAATTATCAATTCTAATTGAGATGCAATTTCATATTGATTATACATAAGTACAAAATGACAGTTACTAAATTTTGTAATTGACACATAAGAAAACTGTACATACTTAAAGAATAGTAGCCGGGCGTTGGCGCACGCCTTTAATCCCAGCACTCGGGAGGCAGAGCCAGGCGGATCTCTGTGAGTTCGAGGCCAGCCTGGGCTACCAAGTGAGCTCCAGGAAAGGCGCAAAGCTACACAGAGAAACCCTGTCTTGAAAAAAACCAAAAAAAAAAAGAATAGTATATAATAATATTTTCTTTAGTTTATATGTTATATAATATTTAAATCAGAGTAAGGACATCTGCTTTGATAAACATGTATTTGTTGTCAGAATAACCAAACTTCTTTCTTCTGGATTTTTTTTTTCTTTTCTGTTGGAAATAAGACATAGAGTATCATTAAGTGGACATTTCAATGTGCAATAAAGCATTAAACTATGTCTGTTTTCTTACTCCTGCATAGTGCTTTAGATCAACCTATCACAATCCCTCTCCCTTTGCCTCCTAGTTTCCTCAGCCTCTGTCTCCTACTATTTCATGCTCAAGAGCTAGAGTTATCAAACTTTCGATTTCACACGTGAATATCATATAGTAATATTTCTGTGTCTGCATAGTTCATGTTACAATAATCTCAAGTTCTACTCATGGTGTTACAAATGTCAAGATTCTAGACATTTAATGACCAAATATTATTTCAATATATAAGTATCACACCACTTTTATCTTTTTGCCAGTTGGTAGACACTGGGTCATTGCTGTTACCTGGCTGTCCTGACTAGTGCTGGCAATAAAACTCAGTGTGCTGATATCTTTTCAATATAATAGCTTGGTTTCCTTTAACTATACACCTACTATCCAGATCACGCAATCATACGTTAATTTAATTTCTAATTTTGAAAGAAAATACATATTGTTTTCCATAATAGTGACAATATTTTACATACCCACAACAGTGTGAATTATTCTAACATTTTCATGGCCTTTTTTAGATTGAACTGTTTTATGAGTAAATGTTTTGTCTACATGTATGTGTATGCATTACGTGAACACCCACAGGGGTCAAAGGAAACCATCACATTCCCTGGAATTGAAGTTACAGATGATTTTTGAGTCATCTCATACGGGCTAAGAGCCAAACCTGGTCCTCTGGAAGAGTAGCCAGTGTTCTTAATCATTAAGCCATCTCTCCAACACTTCTCTTGTCCTTTTTACAGTAAAAATTCTCAATGGAATCTCTTGAAATTTGAGTAACATTATTGCTATAACTAGTGATAGTGAATATTTTCACATTCGCCTTTTGCATTTATTGAGAGTTTCCTATTTATATTCATTGCTCATTTTTTAAATACATTATTTTTCTCTTGGGTTGTTTGAGTTCCTTTTATATTCTGGATATCAGCCCTTTGTCTGAGCTGTGGTTTTTCAGATATTTTCTGGTTCTGTATGCTTTTTTCTTTACTGTAGTGACTGTTACCTTTTTTAAAAAAAATTATAATTAATTTAATTTTACATATTAGCCACAGATTCCCCTGTCCTCCCTCCTCCCCCCTCCACCTAATTCACCCCCCATTCCCATCTCCTCCAAGGCAAGGACTCCCCTGGGGATTCAGCTCAGCCTGGTAGATTCAGTCAAGGCAGGTCCAGTCCCCTCCTCCCAGGGTATGTAGGTAGAGCTCTGGGAGTCCAATGGGTGAGAGAGAGGAGGGATTGTATGAGCAAGAGATATTGAGACCATGATTGGAAAAAGCACAGGGACAAATAGCCAAACTAGTGGAAACACATGAACTATGAATCAATAGCTGAGGAGCCCCCACGGAACTGGATCAGGCCCTCTGGATAAGTGAGACAATCGATTAGCTTGAACTGTTTGGGAGGCCCCCAGGCAGTGGGACCAGACCTGTGCTTAGTGCATGAGCTGGCTTTTTGGAGACCATTACCTTTTTAATGAAGAAACAGGTTGCTTACTCAGCGCCGTTTTTCTATTTTTGCTTTTGTTTCATATGGCTTTTCGTTTTTGATTGTTTGTTGCTTTTTATTTTTTGTAAAGTTTACCAAAGAATGCCTGCCCATTCCAATGACACAAAACAGTTTTATGATTTGTTCTAGTTGATTTCAAGTTTTGTGAGAGGTAGGAATCTAGGTCTATTCTTCTGCATGTTGGTATATAGTGTTTTCTATACCATTTATTGAAAATGTTGTCATTATTCAATGTGCAATCTCAGCACTTACATTGAAAATATATTGGCTGTAAAAGTGTTGGACTACTTCTAGGTTTATGTTCCTGATTTTATACCAGCACTATGTTTTTTTGACTATAAAGTTTCAATATTAGCTGAGCGAGATGGCACATGCCGGTTTCAGCTCCTCCCATGTGAGAAAGTGGCATGAGTATTGCCACTATCCTAATTGATTTACATAATGAGGTGCAGTATATTCAGAGACAATATGAGATCCACCTTTGAACAGGAAAGAAAAAAGAAAGAAAAAAAAAAGAAAGGGAGAAATAGACCTCACAAGAGGGCCCACCTTCAATGTGTGATCTTAGTATATTTACTGAAATTATGTTGGCCGTAGCTGAAGCAACATGGATGTAGGTGCTCGAGAGCCTGAGTTCCAGCCCTAGGACTCACATGAGGAAGGTGAGACCCTCCACCCATGGGCATTGACATATTTACTGACTATATGTAAAATAAATAATATAAATAAGTAAGTAAATCTTTCAGTGCATATTTACATCTGCTTGGACAATATATTTCCTTCTGTCTTTTGTGGCAATAATTAATTTGGTTGGTTATTTCTTTGTGTTCTTTTTATTACATAAATTCTAGAATTCTTTTATAGTTCTGTGAGAAGTGCCATCGGTATTTAATCTAGAAAAATGTGAACAAATATTGGCTACCTTTTCAAGATGGATAATGAAAGAGTGTAACACTTCAAAGGTAACAATGAGTGACATGACAGAATCTATCATAAGTTGGATATTCATTAAAAATGTCAATATTAGATGGCTTTAGTACTCTATTCTACCAAACATTTTAAAAAGTAACTAATATTATTTTGTTTATAATTATTGTGTGTATATATATATGTGTGTGTAAAAGGAAGGAATTCTTTCGAACATTCTGTGAGGCCAGGATTTTGTAATATCAACACTGCAAAAAGAACATAACAATGTCTTAGTTTGGTTTTTATTGCCATCATAAAGACCATAACCAAAAGTTTTGAGGGAAGAAATAATTATTACATCTCACAGGTTACAAACCATTATGGAGGGTAACCAAGGAAAGAATTCAAGGAAGGAACTGAGCAGATGTCATGGATGAATCCTACTAACTACCTTGCTCTCAATGGCTTGCTCAACCTGCCCTCCCACACCACCCAATGTCTCTTACTATGGGTAGCATCACCCCTGGTGGGCTGGGTCTTCCTTCCCACATCAATTATCAATTAAGTAAATCTGATGGGAGTATTTTCTTTTATTTATTTATTGATTTATTATTTATTTTTATTTATTTATTGATTGATTTATTTAATTATTTATTTATTGTGTATATAGTGTGCTGCTTGCATGTATCCCTTCAGGCCCGAAGAGGGAGCCAGATCTCATTAATAGATGGTTGTGAGCCACCATGTGTTTGCTTGGAATTGAACTCAGGACCTCTGGAAGAACAGCCAGTGCTCCTAACCGCTGAGCCATCTCTCTAGCTCTGGGAGTATTTTCTTAATGTAGGTTCTTCTTCCCACATGATTGTACCTGTGTCAAGGTGACAATAGCTACCAGGACAAACAATAAGAAATCTGTAGTATGATATCCCTGATGAATACAAATAGAAAAATTTGTCAATAATGTATTAGCAAACCAAATCCGACAGTACCGTAAAAACATTATGTACCATGACCAAGTGGTATCAGTCTCAAAGACTAATCCATAAATTTTATAAATAATATCAATACATTGAAAGACAAAGACCTAATTATCTCCATAAACTTCAGAAAAGGTATCTGATAAAAACCACATCCTTTATTGATAACAACTGTGAAAAGATGTATTATAGAAACAAAGTCCTTCAACACTACAAAGGCTATTATTAAAATAAAACTTTAAATGTCTTATTGAAAGAGGGAAATTAATAAGTATTCTCATTATGATTGTAGTAACTTGAATGAGAAAGGCCCCGTATTTGAATGTTTGATTCCCAGTTGGTGGAACTGTTTAGAAAGGATTAAGAAGTGTAGCTTTGTTGGAGTTGTTATGTCACTCTGAGTGGGCACTGAAGCTTCAGAATCTCATGTGATTCCAGTAAATGCTCTCTACCTAGTGATTGTAGATTAAGATGTAAACTCTCAGCTAATGCTCCAGGGCCATGACTGCCTGTCAGCTGCCATGCTTCCTGTCATAATGGTTGCAGACTTTAAACCGTTGAAACTATATGCTGCCAAGTAAATTCTTTTTTCTATAAAATATCTTTTTTCACAGTGCCATAGGAATAGAAAAGTAACTGAAATGATAATCTGTTGAAAAACAAAGATGATAATTTTCACCATTTCTGTTTAGTTTCCTATTAGTGGTCCTGGACAGAGCCATCAGACTAGAGAAAGGAATAAACAGACTTCATATTGGAAAGGTAAAAGTCAAATTGTCACTGTTTCAGAATGACATAAAGATAGATAGAAGGATAGATAGGTAGACAGACAGACAGACAGATAGATAGAACTAATAAATGATAAAACTAATAAGTGAACTCCTGGAGCTGATGAAAGAATTCAGCAAAGTTACAAGATTAAAAAAATCAATATTAATAATCAGGATGTTATATTTTAGTAAAAATAAGTGCCAGAAATGGCCAAATCAATATTATAAAATGTTTAGCTTATTTAATTGTATTACATTATATAAGGGAACATGTAAATCAATATATGTATGTATACATATATTTGTGTATATATATATAAAGCTATGTTTTCCAAAAATAAATCTTAAATTAGTGAATTAATATATTTAATATATTTTATTCTATGGATAATATAGTTAAACCTAGGAAAAATTATAGTCTTTCATGCTTATGTTTACAAAACTATATTATCAAAGTTGGGTAAGTAAAATCCAAACACTGTGTTTTCCAACTCTTGAAATCTAGCTTGAGTCTGTCTGAATAGATGCTTTACCATGGAGCTCTATCACCAACTGAAAATTTCTTTTTTAAACCAAGAGCACAAGATGACTACAAATGTTATTTCACATTTGGTAGCACCCTGTAATTAGAAAACCTTACAATCTAATCAACACCATTTTATTACATTTACATTGACAAACCATTTCAGGTAATTGAACTGAAACCTTCTGGGAAGTTCTATATGTTCAGTCGGTCTGATTTTAAGATGAAAATGCTGAGTTTCATCATATTAATAAATAATTAACGATGTATCTGTTACAACTACAATCTGCAGCATTTCATTTTTACTTGTCCTTGGGGAGCTTCCATTACATCTCAATAATGCATCACTCATTGGAATCTAGCAAACACCTCTTCAGAAATTTCAACATGAAAAGAAATGTCAGACTTCATACATATGTGACCTAACCTTTGACAAGAAAGAAGCTGCAACTGTTAAATAAGAATGAATCTTCTTTTCAAGAAAATAATATCTTATAAAACAATTATTTAAAGAATCCAATTAATTAATTTTTGAGACAAGGTCTAAAAAGAAACCCATACTAACCTCGAAACATAGAAATGAGTCTTCTTCCTTAGTCTTTTGAGTACTTGGACTGTAAGAATGAACCACCATGCCGTGATAATAATTTAATTTATTCTATTATTATATAAGTTTTTAAGAAAACTACATTAGTAATACTATGCAGTATATTATCCATTTAATTTTCTCCTTATCACCCTATCTTAATAATTGTTGACCAATCTATGATAGAGGAAAAGATCCTTTCATTAGACAGAATATTGATCAGAGACTACTTCATGCACACATGTGAAAATGGCTAAATATTTTATATCTTTTTCATATAATTAAATAAAAATAGCTTCAAAGTTTTTTGTTGAATTTAGATTCACAAAAAGTTTTGCATTTTTCTGAAGAGTACTAACAAGGCAGAGGAACGGAAGTTTTGCTTGCCATTGAATAAATTAATCAGATTTTACTCTTCCCCATAGAACACTTTTTGATAATGATTAGCATGTTATGGATAAAAAGTACAAACTTATAAGACATTATCAAAATATGTACTATAAAACGTATGTAAATGGCCTAATGGGAAATCAGTGAAATACTGGTATATTACATTTCATTTAGAGTGAAAAAATTAGACTTTATTATTAAGGATAAATAAACTTTTTACTTCTGAACAGAGAACCAGAAGAGAAAAGAAACATCATTATAAGTTAAAACTTTTTGGAAGTTAATATTTTGTTTTAGTTGGAGGAAGTAAATAACATAATTATAAGTAAATGTTAATAATATTTAACTTATATAGATGTTATAATAAATATTAACTATTATATATTGTGATAATATAATTATGAATAAATCTTAATAACAGCAACAAATAATACACAATTTACTATTTTGTTTTCTTTTTGAGATATGTTCTTATTTCATAGCCTATCACAGCCTCAAATGCTCCATCCTCTTGCCTCAACCTCCCCCATACTCAATGAGTAAGCAAGAACTGTATTAGCAAACATCAGTTTATATATATACATATATATATATATGTAAATATGTGTGTATTTGTGTGAGTGCACATGTGTATGAAATTATTTTTAAATAATTTTCAAAATCTGGATATAATGTCGTTAATTGAATGAATTAATTATCTCCTATTTTTCTGTTGGAAACATTAAAAATGTTCACTGTACTACAACAAATACAATATGGGAAAACACCATTGAAAGCAGGATATAATGATTCATTTGTGATTCTTTTTTTATAGTATTTTTATTTTATAATTAACTTAATTTCACATATCAGCCACGGATTCCCCTGTCCTCCCTCCTCCCACCCCCAGCCCTCCCCCCAATCCACCCCCCACTCCCACCTTCTCCAAGGCAAGGTCTCCCCTGGGGAGTCAGCCCAGCCTGGCAGACTCAGCCAAGGCAGGTCCAGTCCCCTCCTCCCTACACCAAGGCTAAGCAAAGTGTCCCAGCATAGGCCCCAGGCTCCAAAAAGTCAGTCCATGCACCAAGGACAGGTCCTGGCTCCACTGCCTGGGGACCTCCCAACCAGTTCAAGCTAATCAACTGTCTCACTTATCCCTTATCCAGAGGGCCTGGTCCAGTTCCATGGGGGCTCCTCCGCCATTGGTTCACAGTTCATGAGCTTCCACTAGTTTGGCTATTTGTCCCTGTGCTTCCTCCAACCATGGTCTCAACATCTCTCACTCATATAATCCCTCCTCTCTCTTGCCAATTGGACTCCTGGAGCTCCACTTTGGGCTCTGCCGTGGATCTCTGCATCCGCTTCGGTCAGACACTGGATGAGAGTTCTATCATGACAGCCAGGGGAATATAGGGAATTCTATTGTGTGACATGAGAAGATGAAATTGAAAATCCTCAAATTCTAGCAACTGGCTAAAGTTGACCTTCATTTACTCTTTGAGCCCACAGCAAAATATATGTGAGATAGCAAAATCAGAGTGAAACTTGTGGCAGGCCTCATGATCACATTTCTAGATTGTCTGTCTGTCCACCTATCAATCAATCACTGGTCTATCTGTACTTACATTTTTAAGTTCCAAGGGCTTTCCTAACCTCTACCTACCAATGTAAGAAATAAGTAATACTAATTTCACTGATAATTAAAAAGGTAAGAGTTGCTGTCTCATTTACTTGAAAATGCTAGATATGCCCAAACTAAACAGCAGTAAAAATCTCTAAGAGCCCAGACCAGAACATAAGATTCAAGGCCAACAAGTGATGTGAGGATGTTTTGTCTTAAATACAGGAAAACACGTTTCTACTGTTGCATAGTTCACATATATAAAAAATATGCAATCTCTTGCTTGTTTTTCTTTAATCTAAGGATGAGTGATAGCCCATCTCGACCTAACATCAATACAGTCTACGTGCAATGGTCCATTAACATTTGACTAAGAATCAAAATATAAAAGATAAATACAGTGTCAGGCTCATATGCACAGGAATGTTTTGCTGTTCATAAAGATATTTTATGTTTAATATTTGAAAAGTACTGCAAATTTGAAAGTTGAAAAAAACAAAGCTTATGCTGCCTGGTGGGTCTTCTAATGTGATAATTGTCAAATTATGAATTTTTTATCTAGTGATTACAATATGTGAAGATTAACCATAACACAATGTGTGCAAGAAATTGAGAAACATTGCTGTGTCTGTGGTCAAATTAAAGGACAAAAAAATATTATTCTGTTTCTGCATAATTCTGGTCCATTTTCATATTACACAGAACTTTGCGCTCTTTCCACTACATTAAATTCCCATATGCCTAACCTATATATTTTTATGATGTATATTTAGTTCACTTTGAAAAATAAAGAAATTAGAAGAATCAAATTAAAATAACAGGTTTTCTTCAAATATTACACAGAACTTTGAGCTCTTTCCACTACATTAAATTTCTATGCATGTCTAAACTCTTCATAATTTTGTAATATATGCTTATTGCAGTATGAAAAAAGATATTAAAAGCATCAACATTTAAAAGAAAGCAGGCTAACTTCTAACATTACAGAGAAGTTTAAACTTTCT
>CABHPP010000774.1:13832-36005 GCA_902168425.1 Peromyscus attwateri | reverse complement strand
AAGGAAGGAAGGAAGGAAGGAAGGAAGGAAGGAAGGAAGAAAGGAAGGAGAGAAGGAAGGAAAAGAAAAGACATATATTGAAATTGGTTGGGAGGTAGGTGTGGCAGATTTGGGTGAATCTGGAGGGCGTTTGGGGAGGGAGATAATATGACCAGAATACAGTGTATTCTGAAAGTTCTCAAAGAGTTAATAAAAAGTGAAAACACAACAAGGCAGAATTTTTGACTGCCTTATACTTTATGAAAATCTGCTTGTTGACTGAATCCTTATCCAGCCACACAGTTAACAAGCATGCATCTCATATATGTGTTTTATACAGCAAAAGTATTCAAGAACCAAGAGACATCACCTTAAATTTAATATACAGATTGTCAGAGGGATGCACTATTCAGTCAGAGACAACTGATAAATGTCCTGGCATTTTGCACCCACCCAAAAGATGGTAGGAAATGGTCATGAAATTACTACAGTATGGTAGTATCTTACATACGAAGTATAATTCAGGTGTTATTTAATACTTCATTTTTATTATTTTTTGCATGTATCTCAACTGCAAATACCACACACATGGTCTTTTCTTTATGCAAAAACTCTGATGACTATTTAATTTTTATCAAAATTTTTGATATATATTTTTATGGTAGTTAATATTAGACGGTTATCTACCTGTATTTCATGCATGATTGGCATGTCTAACTTTTTCTTTGTTGGCTTCTGTATTTTTATACTATAATCTGTAAATTTTTCAAATTGTCACAGTCTTAGATACTGTAAAAGTGCAGTTCATCAACAACTGTACAACAGAGGAAAGGCAAAAAAAAGGGACTTTCATACTCCCTTCTCCATCGTGTCTGTTAGTCCTGTGAGGCAGGCAATAAGGAAAACTAGATCTTTTTAAGCCCTTTTTAAACACTAGAGACAAGTATAGATTTAGGTATATGTGCAGGAGGTCACAGGCATATACATTTGTAACAATGCATTGACATGTATGTAGTTACAATTAGGCATATCCATATATGTACATCTATATATGTCTCCTTTTGTATGTATACACACTATCACATATATTTAATATAAAACATAAATATATGCCTGTATACAAATGCATATTTTAATATATAAAGATAGAAAATATTAACAAATATTTGACAAGAATGATGAAGCACAAAGTCCATTAACAATATTGCATTTATTTTACAAATATTATCTGTAAAATACATAGCATTATTCTTTGTGCTATAGACTAGCATGCCATCACATAAAAAATTATGCTTACTACCACGCTTATAATAAAAATTTTAAAGGAACTTATTTGAAAATCCAGTTTTGTGAAATTGGCAATGTTCAGCATTTTGAACAGTGCTAGCAATGAACAGTGCTGAAGAAGGTCTATTTCATAATACTAAAGTCACTGAAGGAAAATACTATGAATGCAATGGTTAATAGGATTTTCCCATCTAGAATCTCGTAACTATACTCTGTGATTCATCAGTCTGCCATGCTTCATTATAAAACTCAAAGAATATGGATAGAAAATACGAAGGTCTATGTAAACCATCACTACTACACATGGACTTTCTGTATGAAAGTGGACACCGAGGTATTGTTGGAAGCCCTGCCGACATGGCAGAACTCATCATGTATCCTAAAAAATATGTTTTGCTTTAGTGGAATCATTGTCCTGGTATCTGTATTTAGTTTTGGCAAGTAAAACAACAGTGAATAGTGCTCCTTGCTCCATACGTTCTGCGATCTTCATAGGGTAGAGACGAAACATTTGCAACGGTAGTGCTATTGATGGAAGTCTATTGAAGCCCTTGCTGCCAATATGATGGTGGGGCCACTAAGGGGTAATTAGTTTTAGTAAGGCCAGCCAGAAATATATATATATATATATATATATATATATATATAAATAATCTTGTTTAGAGTTTAGAGAGCCCTTACATCATGAGATACCATCAAGTTATGAAAGCTGTCGACATGCCAATAAGAGAGTACTCATCAGAAGCCAGTAATGGTGGAGCTCTAAGATTAGACGTCCAGGCCCAAGACTGCGAGAAAATGAATTTCTGCTGCTTAAGTCATCCAGCATATGATACTGTAGTATGGTATCTTAAACTGACTAAGATAAGTTTATCATTCAACATTCAATGACGAGAAATATGTTCTGGGTTAAAGGGATTTATTTATGGAAGGGTGAATTTACCTAGATACAGAGTTATACGCCAAATATATTTTATGATACATAAGGTACAAATAAAACTCCCAGTAGGATAGTATCAAATGACACCAGCAAAGGTCTTAAAATGCTGAGCTCTTTGTTAACCTCCAAAATTGCTCTAATCAAGAAGAATAGCATAGATCCTATGTCATAAGACTGCAACCTCGTAAACTCTGTTCTTGGCCAAACTCCCAGAAGCTCCTTTCCCCAAAGGTTTCTGAGTGAGACCCCAGAGGCAGCCTTCTTAACCTACACAAACCTTCAGTAAGCACGCAGCTCTAAGAAGCTATTCCAATAACTTTTTATCTTTTCTTAGCATTTACACAAATATGAATGAGACTAAATGTTTCCCAAAGGTCCCACAAGTCCATTAATTCTGCGTCTGTGACCACTAAATGGAATGGAAATTGCTTTAACAAAAGGTGTCTTACCTACTTCTTACCCTCAAGCTCTTCGTTCTTTAAATATTAGATGGTTGTGACTTGAAGGTATTCTGTTATTCTGAGTATCTGGTGCTGTTTCTTACCCTCTTCTGCTACTTCTCATTTTTTCTGTAGTTTCTATATTAATTTCCTCCTGGTGTAATTTCCCTCTCTATCCCCCATGACAGACTGATCTGTTTATTTTTCCTTCTGTGCTCACTTTAAGCAATCCATATTTTTTGGCTTATAAAATATTTTGTCTTCATTTGTTACCTTGAAAGCATACAAGATAGTTGGGTGGAAGATACGTTTGCATTCCATTCCTGCTAAAAAAAAGGCCAGGTTCTTCCTTCATACATCCAAGAGCAGCTACTTCTTCCCATGTTCTGCAGACAGTCAGATTTTGTGGGGGCGGAGGGCTTTTACTAATCCACTGGAAAAAATATTAATGACAAAGAGAGGGGTCAGATAACTCTTTCTGTCTCTTTGTCTCTTTGTCTCTTTGTCTCTGTCTCTGTGGGGCGGGGAGTTCTATCCCTCATCACTGAAGGGATGGTCACTTGTCACTCCTTCCCTATCAATAATGAAGTCAAGATGCACAGTGTTCTCCCCCTCCCATTACACCTTGCTAAAACTCTCATCTCGTGGGCACCAAAATATGAGATATATGTTTGCAAACATCTTTCATGTGAATACCATTGAGTTCAAGAGCATCTTCTGAATCTCTACTCTTTACCATAGACTTTTTAATTTCAATGACAGTGATGAAAAATGACCTCAAAATTCCCAGAGTCAGCTGGTCGTGGTGGCCCATGCCTTTAATCCTGGCATCTGGGAGACAGAGGCAAGCAGATCTCTGTGAGTTCAAGGCCAGCCAGGGGTACATAGTAAGTTCTAGGACAGCCAGAGCTACAGCCCTTGTCTCAAAAAGCAGGGGAGGCAAATAGACTTAAAGAAGAAGCACCTTTGTTTGTCAAACTAAGAAGACTTCAAAAGTATTGCATAAAACATTAACTGCTTTGCTTTTCCATTGTTCAGATGAAACACCATGAACAAAAGCAGCTTGAGGAGGAAAGAGTTTATTTCAGTTATACTTCCAGGTAACAGTCAATCACTGAGGGAGGTCAGGACTGGAACTCAATCAGGACAGGAAACTAGAGGCAGGAGCTGATACAGAGGTCATAGAGGAGCGCTGTTTACCGGTTTCTCCTTATGGCTTGCTCAGCCTGCTTTCTTATAGCACCCAAGACCATCTGCCCAGGGTTGATACCATTCACTATGCTGCCCCCCAACAACAACAATTGCTAATTAAGAATATTTAAGACCAATTGCTAAACAGTTTTATTAATTAAAAAAAAACCTGGAGCCAGATATTGGAGTGAAAACTGAAAGATCAGAGGAATAGGACAAGCCACAGCCAACCTCACCTTACCAACTCCTCAGCCTCCAAAGAGAGCTATACTCTTTGGAGTATACTTCCTGTATACTCACACCTATATCCTTTCTGTGCCCTGCCATCTCACTTCCTCTCTCTGTACAGCTACATCACTTTCCTCTTTCCGCCCAGCTCTATCACTTCCTGTCTGTCTGTACAGACCTCCAGACCTCTGTGGTCAACTACTGCTGGGATTAAAGGCATGTGCCACCACACTTGTCTCTGTTCCCAGTGTGGCCTGGAACTCACAGAGATCCGATGAATCTCTGCCTGGAAGATGCTAGGATTAAAGGCATGTGCTACCACTGCCTGACCTCTATGTTGAATATAGTGGCTGACTTCTTCCTCTGATCCTCAGATAAGCTTTATAGGGGTGCACAGATAAAACATCACCACACCCTACAGGCCTGCTTTTACCCTGATCTTGTAGAAAGGATTTCTCAGTTGAGGTTCTTTCTTCTCAAATGACTAGGGCTTGTGTGTCATAATGTTTATGTCATATGTTGACATAAAACTAGCCAGCACAGTTGCTTATCCATAGAATACAAAGAGTGGAAAGTTACCCTAGATCAGTGCTTCTCAACCTTCCTAATGCTGCGACCCTTTAGCATGGTTCCTCATGTTGTGGTGACCCTCAACTATAAAATTATTTTGTTGCTACTTCATAACCATAATTTTGCTATTGTTATGAATCATAATGTAAATATTTGATATACAGGATATCTGATATGCCACCTCCATGAAAGGGTCATTTGACCCTCAAAGGGGTAGCAAACCGCAGGTTTAGAACTGCTAATCTAGAGAATAATGGTTCTCCAGTTCTTTGGCTGGTAAGATGGTTCAGCAGTTGGGAACTTCCCATGTTGGAAGGCTGAAAACTGCCTGTAACTCTAGCTCTGGGTGGTATGATGCCTCTGACCTCCAGAGACACCTGTACTCATGTGCACACACCCAAGCATAGACACACTTAGTTAATCAATAAATAATAAAAATCTATCTTCAAAAATAATTTTGCTAATTCTAATATCTAACTTCAATCTTTTTGTTTATAAAACTGTATCTTGAACAATTTATTATTTTACATTGGGCAAATTTTCTGCCTCAAAAAATTTGTAATCTAATATAATGATGTGATATGCATAGTGGGCTTGTCTTTTCCACTCAGTTGTGTTGAGATATTAATCAAAGTACTTGTTGTAGTCTCTATCTTATCATCTACAAAATCATGTACCATTTGTACCCACGACTGAGAGCTTGAGAATTAAAGAAGCTTATACACACATAAGACCTGGTATATCTTGGTATATAAAAATGATCATAAATTTAACTGTTCTTTCCCCATTTTTATTAAAATAGAGTCTCTTCTCACACACTATAACGTGATAACAGTTCCCCCCCTACACACACACCTCTACTTCTCTCAGCTTCTTCTCTTCTCCACTCCCATCTAGATCCACCCCCTTTCTGTCTCTCATTAGAAAAGATCAGGCTGTTAAGAGACAACAAAAAATATAATAAGGTAAAGCAAAACCATCGCACTGAAGTTGGACAAGGCAAACCAACAGAAGGGAAAGAGCTCCCAAGGAAGGCACAAGAATCATTCCTTCACGCACTCAGGAAAACACTAAACAGAAAGCCACAATATGTCTGTACACAGAGGACCTGGTGAAGATACATGCAGGCCCTGTGCTTGCAGCTTCAGTCTCTGTGAGTTCATTTTAGCTTTGCTCAGTTGATTTAGAGGGCTTTGTTCTCCTGGTGTGCTCCATCCCCTCTTACAATCTTTCGATGTCCTCTTCCTCAGGGTTCCCCTGAGTTCTAAAGGGAGGGATTTGATGGAGACCTCTCATTTAGAGCTGTGTGTTCCAAGGTATCTCTGTGTGTAATGCCTGGCTGTGAGTCTCTGTATTTGTTCCCATCTGATGCAGGAGGAAGTTTCTCTGATGATGGCTAAGCAATGCACTGATTTATGGATATAGCAGAATGTCATTAGCAGTCATTTTATTACTACATTTTTTTTCAGTATTTGTTTTTTTCCTTAGGTCTCTGTGCTGTCTATGGTTCTTGGTCACCCAAGCAGTGTCAAATATGGTTTCCATTTCATAGAGTGGGCCTTAAGTCAAATCAGACATTGGTTAGTTATTCCCACAGGCTTTTTGCCATCAGTGCTCTAGCATATTTTGCAGGCACGACAGACAGTAGATGAAAATTTTTGTGGCTGGGTTGGTGTTTGCGTTTGGTAGCCATATTCTTGAGTCTACCATAGTCATTTCCTCAAAACTGTCACAACTCCCTTAGACATACTTTGTATCTTTCAGTAATTTGAAGTTATAAATTCTTTGGGTCTTAGCCCATTCAGCGATTGAACAGTTTAATGAGCAATGTCCAACGGTGCATGTTTGTGTCATGATCATCTTGAATCAGAAATTTTCATTTTATTTTATCATTGTAACTAAGTTATGACTATTGATCAAGTAATTTAGTCTTTAATTTCAGCACTTGTGAAGAACAGACGTTAACAGAGGTAATGAATTTGGAAGTATGAAGTTCAACTTTTCAACGCTGTCATACAAACATGGACACATTTTAACAATACTTGTTGTAGTTTAAATGTGAAATATTCCCCCAAAGGCTCATGCATGTTGTTCAAATCTACGATGGTCTTTTAATTAAAGAAACAAAAAACAAAAAACAAAATCCAGAGCCAGATATCAGGATGAAAGCTGAAAGTTCAGACAAGCAGAGCAGCCAGCCACTAGGTCTTACCTCTATGAAATCCTCAGTCTAAAGAGAGTGAGTTCCTGTTTCCTTATGCCTTAAATACATTTCTCTACCCTGCCATATTACTTCCTGGGTTTAAAGGCATGTGTGCTTCCTAAGCAAAGGCATGAGATCTCAAGTGCTGGGATTAAAGGTGTGTGCCACCCCTGCCTGGCTCTGTTTCTAATCTAGTGGCTGGCTCTGTCCTCTGATCGTCAGGCAAGCTTTATTAGGCTACACAATACATCACCACACATGCATTTGGATGCTTACTTCCCATGGTGGTTCTGTTTGGGAAGGGATTGAAACCACTGGTGGTGGAGCCTTGGTGGAAGAAGTACATTGATTGCTAGGGGCCAAATTTGAAGTTTTCCAGCCTCACTCTACTTCCTGTATTATCTCTGCTTTCTGTTTGAATGAAATATGATCGGCCACTTTACCCCTGCCATCATGCCTTCCTGACTGTGCAGTGGGTTCTATACCTCTGGAACTATAAGCCAAAACAAACTTTTTCTCCCCAAGTAGGCCATCATGCCTTCCTGACTGTGCAGTGGGTTCTATCCCTCTGGAACTATAAACCAAAACAAACTTTTTCTCCCCAAGTAGGTTTTAGTTGTGAATTTTATCCTTAAACAGAAAAGTAGCTAATACAGTACCTACTTAAAGATAGGGTGCTAATATTTATGCAGAAATAAAAATAATAACTTGGAGTGGGGAGGCTGGAGAGATGGCTTAGCCATTAAGAGCACTTACTACTCTTGCAGAGGACCAAGGTTCAGTTCCCAGCACCCACATGGTAGTTCACAACCATGCATACCTCCAGTTTCAGGGTATCAAATACCTTCTTCTAACCTGCACAGGTACCACACACAATCATGGAGCACATACAGACATAAAGCAAATATATATGTAAGTTTAAAAAAAAATCTTAAAAATCAACTTTGTTCATGAAGTTTTATCATTTCATGTCAAAATTTAAGCACTTTTTTCTTGGTCAATATTCATCAACATTAATATTTTTATTCTAAAACTGCACAGCATTTTAATGATTTAATGATTTGCATTTAATCCATTTTAGTAGACCACTTAGTGGTCTTTATTTGAATCACAGTTCAACATACCCACACAGAATGGCTGGGTTGGCACACAGTGGACTTTGAGAACTTACTTGAAAATTAAATAAGCTTTGATTCATATCCCTGGTCATGGGTAACCACTTAAATTCTGTTCGTCTTCTCTTCTTGAAAGGAATTTTGTGAGCACTTACTTTAGCTTCATCATTTTGGGATCAGGTATTTGCAGGTGGGAGGGCTCAAGACAGCAGACTGTTAGGTCATTTGACCTGGAGTCTGTTTTCTTTCTTGACTTGCCTGCAATTTAAACATGCAAGGCAGAGAGAAATTTGGATTAAAAAATCTGGCACAGGGCCGGGCGGTGGTGGCGCATGCCTTTAATCCCAGCACTCTGGAGGAAGAGGCAGGCGGATCTTTGTGAGTTCAAGGCCAGCCTGGTCTACAGAGTGGGATCCAGGAAAGGCACAAAGCTACACAAAGAAACCCTGTCTCGAAAAACCAAAAAAAAAAAAAAAATAAATAAATAAAAAATAAAAAAATAAAAAAATAAAAGATCTGACACAGGAATAAAAGAGAGGAGAATGTTGTGCTAGTTAATTTTGATCAATCTTTCTAACAGAAACTAGAGTTATATTGGGGGAGGGGACATCAGCTGGAGAACCATCTTCATCAGATCGGCCTCTGGGTGTGTCTATGGGGAGTTTTCTTGATTAATGATTAATGTGGGAAGGCTCAGCCCACTCTAAGTGACACCATTCCTGGGCAGGAGATCCAAGCCAATATGTAGCATTCCTCTCTGGTCTTTGTTTCATTTCCTACCTCCAGGTTCCTGCCTTGGTTTCAGTTAATGAAGGACTGTAAGCCATAAGCTAAAATAAACTGTTTGCCACTCTAAATTGGTAATAGTTAGTGTTTTATCACAGGAACAAAATCAAAATAAGACAATTAGAGAGGGCAAAGGCCATAGAATTAAGATAGCATTAATTAAAATTAAGGGAATTAATACTTGAAAAAATGAAACAAAGGATTTTACCATCTCAGCAATTTTAGGGTACGTCTGATCCATTACTCTCTTGTAAACAACAGATCAGTGACTGGATCCTGAAAAACGGTTATGATCATTTTTTTTTCATTTTGGTTTTTCAGTCATTGTTTTTCATTGATTTAATACCCCATTATTTTAGCCTCGTTCTTGAGCTAAGCTACCATTCTATTAAAATTGGAAGTGCGAGAAGGACAGACGATTACAGGGGTGGAAAAAAATACATATTTCCCAACCTCAAGAAAATCTGTGGTCTTGTGGGAAAACTGATAAGAATACAGTCATAATTCAGTAGCAAATGAGTGTCGTCTACATATACACTTGGGTGGAAGTGGGGGATGGAAAACCAGGAATATATTATTCAGCATTTCAATTACCTCTAAGGAAAATGGCATTCTTACCCTCCAGCCCTGAAACTAACTATATTTTTCAGGTCGGAGGCACATAGAGGCAGAATGTGGCCTGCTAGAGATCACTGTGGCTAGAATACAGGGAACACCAGTGGATGTAAAAGAGACAGTTGGGGTCTGAGAAGTTATGCTGCCAAAGAACTTTAATGTGTCCCTTCCATCTTTCTTCTCCTAGCATCTTCCCAAGTGTGACTGAATGAGAGATGCTTGGGAGTCCCCATTTCTTGTTCTGAAAGGCGGTGTATCCTTACAACTCTGAGAGGAATGGCCAAGGGTAACTTGGGCATCTGGCTGGGCCATTTTTCTGTGTCCCCACGGGAGTAAGTGTGGTTAAGTGGGTCTGCAGGATTGGAGTTGATTAAAGGATTTTTATCATGCCACAACTGATAATGCCAGTAATTATAATTCATTGCTTAGACAATGAATTTTGCCAACTGGAAGCTCTTTAATTGCTCAAATGCAAATTACATCTATGCTACATTGGTGTAGACACCCAGTCCTGTGTTCACGTACATGTGATGGAGATGCTGAGACTCTGATTAAAGGTAGCCACTTATTTCTTCTTTGGTGGAAGACTGTGAAAAATGTTTAGCGCTCCTCTGAACAGTTCCTTCCCTGTTCTAGCTTTTTATAGTAGCTCTTTTCTCTGTAGGTTCTAGTCCAGTTTGAGCAAATCTTATAATTTGGCAGAAAAAGAGTGAAACCAAGAGAATTCTTCATCTTTACCTGTGACTCATCCAGCAACACTCTGGAAACTTCCCTCAAGCTGTATAAGAATATTGAATGTCTTAGAAGAGAAGGAAATTGATAGGAAAGCTAGGTGGGAAGCCACCAAAAGAGATTTTTGCACATAAGCACAAAATACCAAGAGTCTCAACAACTAATTG
The DNA here is from genome assembly GCA_902168425.1 of Peromyscus attwateri. Lineage (NCBI taxonomy): Eukaryota > Metazoa > Chordata > Mammalia > Rodentia > Cricetidae > Peromyscus > Peromyscus attwateri. The sequence goes on along the minus strand of CABHPP010000774.1, from coordinate 25,752 downwards.
GTCCCTATCCCCCTAAGAAGGCACTCAGTTTCTCACTGCCTAAAATTGTGTTAAATTAAGAAAGGAAGGGGATCAATATATTAATTGGTATAAGCCGATCTACTTTTAAGGTAGCAGAAACTAAAACCAAGTATACTTTTCTGTTGGCATCTTTAAAAGGTCATTTCTGAGTTTCTGTCTCAGAGTTCAGCAGCAGCAGTCTTCAGTATTTCTCTTGAATGTTTTCAGCAGTAAATCTCTACAGCATCCACTTAAGCAGCAGAGGTCATAAATGCTTCGTGAGAGCAGTAAAATACAGCAGAATTTTGGAAGTTATAATTTTAGTGGCTATAACTGCACTATAAAAGGAAAGCCTCTGGGCCTCAGAATAAATGCAAACCTCTGTCAGAGTGAGCTGTAGTGCTAACCCATCTGCAAGCGGTAAATTATCCTTTGTCCCAGGTGTGGTGCATTATCCAAAGGGTGTCCAGTGATTAAAGGTAAGAACGTGGCTAACATCCAAGGGAGCACTGAACATTAATGACGGCTGGAAATTGTCAACAATTTCTCTGCAAGTTTGATTCGTTCCTATTTGCTCTCATAGCCAGGCCCAAAGTTCAGCAGATTGTCAGTGATCACTTCCTGGCTGGTACACATATTCTGGCAAGAGAGGCCCATAGAATAAAAGAGTGATTCTGGCTCTTCATTTACCCTGGAAGGTGTTCATGCAAGATGAAAGTAAAGCGATAATCCTATTATCTATAATCCCTTCAGGCTTCCACAAAGGATAGACTATTCACTGAGGCCATTATCCAAAAATTCCACTGACGATTGCCAAGCAATATGAAAATTTCATTATAACTGTGGGCTTTTTTTTCTGATGCACTATTTATAATGTTCAGAGCATATTTGCATAAATAATCCTTTACATTTAAATCTGTGTGTATCTGAGAAAGTCTCACAAAATCTAAGACATATTTAATTGATTTCATAAAATCTCATTCCACCTTATCCTCTGATTAGTGACAAATTCTGTGCATTTTTAATGAAAGTCCTTATTATTTGATGCTTACATCTACAAATTAGGGAGATTCTTTGGGGCCCAAAATGCTGGCATCCTTCTTTGTCTCCCACAATGTTGTTGAGTTCTCTAAGTCCCTGACTTCATTTTGGTTAGTATAGTCTAGAAAACAGGGTGACAATTTTGAAGGAGAGTGGCAGAGTTAAGAAAGCTCCACCTGAAGAGTAGATGGAGATGAATTCTTTTCATACAGGAAGCCCAAGTTTCCAACTTATAATCGTTATTTGATTGGGGCCTATTAAAATGCCCAATCTCTCTGCAATATTATGCTTTGTCACCCTAGCTGAAAAATTACTGAGAAATCGCCATCTCCCTCCAGTTTTAAAAATCTGAAGGTAATAACACATTATACCTTTGGCTGCTGCTCCTAAGTGTTTGGTTTTTATGGTTGTGCGACTGAAATGTCAGCCTCCTGCATCTGAGGGTCTCCCTCTAGTTTGTTTGGGAAAGGAAGGAGTGAGAGGCTTCCTTGCCTGTCAATTCCTGAGTCACCGACTTACAGCTGTTCTCCATATCATGTGTCCTTTTGCTCAGCGTTGCTTCTGCATGTCCTTTGGTCACTTTCTGTGACTTGGGACTTCTTTGGCAGTGCAGAACCACTTCCGGAAGGATCACAGTCCCCACCCCCAAACCTGTCACTTTGCTTCCGTTACTACTCACCACCACATTTATCCATTGTGATTCTCTTGCAAGTTTGAAGGTTTTTGTTAATAAAGCTCCTTTATTTTTTGTAACCAAAAAAAGGGGGGAAATGTACCTGATTCTCATACGGGTTGGCTTTACCCGTATGGGCTGCTTTCAATCTGTGCACTCCTGACACATAATAATCACTCCATGGGGCACATCCCAAAGGCTGAGATAGAATCCCAAGTATGCACATGACAGCAGGAGTGGGATTAGATTTGAGAGGAGGAGGGACTTGAGGAAAAAGTCTATAGTGGATTTGATTACCATAATGCCTCTCAGCCACAGCAAAGTGCAGCCAGCCTAGGCTTGGGTGGATGTGTTGTATTTGCATACTCAGCATCATTCTCCTTCACTGTAATGGTGCATTAGCCACACCCACTCGGAGTTCATTTGCTTAAGGTGGAACAGACCCAATTCCTGGAATTGGAGGCGAGCTCATGAACCAGATCTACACAATTGATACTGTGCTCTGATCACTGAGGTTGGTCAGTGACTCTCCTCCAACCAAAGTAATCCCAGGAATTTTTGAAGTAACTGGGAAAGTTGATGGGGGTGGGGAGGGGAGCTCTATGTGGTTCTGAGTGTGTCTGTGTGTTTCCAAAAATGTTAACAGAGAAGATAAAGTAGGTCTAAGTGTAATCAGGGACTGTAAAAGCAGTCCAAAGGTCCTTTGATAACATATTTTTACATCTTTCTGACTGACACCCACCAGCTTTCCCATGCATAACGGAATAGGTACACTCCTGTGTATCCATGGTTAAGCAGTCACTTGAAAGCTATTACTGAAAGTGGTGATGTGGATCACTGGGTAAAGATACTTGCTTCTAACCCTGATGACCTGAGTTTGATCCCCAGAACTCATATGGTAGAAAGAGAAATCTGAATGCTTGCAAGTTGTCCTCTGATCTCCTGGCCTCCACATGCATACTCTGACATACACATGCAATAAATGTAATGAAAGTAAGCTACTGCAATCTAAGTCCACATGGAAGAGGATCATTTGTGAATATGTGCAGATATCTGTGGAAATATTGTTTTGCACTACTGTGTAAAAGTTTGTTTTCATCTATGGCTTCTAGACAATGATCAAAGGTCTTGGTGACAAAGAAGCAGGGCTAGAAATCCATGACAAGTAATGCTACAAATTCCTCTCATTATGCCAAAAGTGAACAGGAATTGAAACTAAAAGTTTTGAGATCTGATGTCAAATTATTAGGCTAATAACCATTCCCCAGTTCATTCTGTCTCTCTCTATAAGAGATCACAGGACAAAATTTATTTCCATGTTCAAACTCCTAAGATAAAGGGATAATGGAAATGCAGGCAGAATTAGGGCAACGTTTGCCAATGTTTATAAAGAACACAAAAACTATTTACATTTTCCCAAATTCTTCATTGCCTTTCTCAATACACATATATTCATCTCTATGAGGAGAGAGTGGTTTATATTAGATAGAAATAAACCAATAGAGAGAGGGAAAGCTAAGAAATCACTGCCCTACTCTGCAGCAGAAGACTTTAGTTGGGGAATCTTTATTACTGATTTGAACATATGATTTAATTATACGCAACTAGAATGGAAAATCATTTCTAAATGTTCTTACTTTGTGTGAGAATATTTGTCAAGACAAAAAGTTTAGTCAACTTGGTTAACATATTTGTATTAACCAGATCCTGCTACACTGTGTTGACCTTTTATATAGTAATGAATGAATGGAGAATAAATAAAAGATGGAATTCCTGTTTGAGTGTAAGAAATTATGCATTTATGTGATACTAAATAACCTGGAATCCCTCACATATTCAGTGATGGTGTAGGTCCAGACCCTGCCTCTGGATCTCTGGGCCCAGTATGGAAATAGGTGCAGCTCCCAATAGTTAGTCAGATTGTTCTTGTTTGTTTTGGTTCTTTTTTGGAGGTCCACCACCCAGCTCCCAAATAAATCACACATGAAGCCTTATTCTTAATTATGAATGCCTAGCCCTCAATTTGGAGTACATACTCTATCCCATGAATTCTTTTCTATATGGCCTGACTATCCTTGGAGATGTTTGTCTTATCACTAGGCCTCTATTCTTATCGAGCCCAATATCTGATCTTCACCTCTGAAATTAAAATTCAAAATCTTTAGCATAGTCCTTGGGAACCTCCATAGTCTTAAATTATCTCTTTATGCATATTAAGCCATCTTCATTCCCCATTTGTGAGATCTGTAGAATATTAGCTTTTAAAGTCCAGGAAATTTTCTACTCATATAGCATCCTATTCAGAGATCTGATTATGTTTGTTCTTTAATCAATGATTATTGTCTGATAACATTTTTTTCCTACTATAGCATCGGTTTCTGCTAGAAGTTTCTCTTATATCCTATGGGTTATCTTCCTGGTATGAACCACATATGGTCATGCTAAGCAATTATTTGGATGTGGTATATATTTGTAACTATATGTGTGTGTGTGTGTGTGTGTGTGTGTGTGTGTGTGTGTGTGTACTTGTGTATGCAAGTGTTTGTATGGATGCACTTGCATATGTAAGCATGTATGTGGAGACCAGAGGTCAATGCCAAATGTCTTCTTCCAATGTTCTCTACCTTATTGTTTTGAAACATTGTCTCTCACTGATCCTGGACCTTGCTGATTCAGCTGGAGTCTCCTGTCTCCTTCTTAGCACTAGAATTATGGGTATTTACCATTGTTATCTGTCTTTGAAATGGATGCCAGAGATCTAAGCTCAAATCCTCATGTTTGCACGGCAAGCATTCCACCAGCTGAGTCATTTCCCAAGTCCCTTGATATAATATGTCATATTTTAAATTTTTATACAGAATCTTTACACCAATGTAGTCATATCAATGAATTGAAACCGTGTAATCATTTGGCCTTCTAGGTTTCTTTTGCACTGAAATTAAATGTTTAATCAAACAAATATGATACTGTTATAATTTAAAGGTCTATATTTTTCAAGTTCATGCAATAACCTATTCATTTAATAAAATCTACTCAGGCTTTCTGAAATGATCTGTGCCTGAAAATTAGAAAACACCCAAATGTAGACTTCTCTGTTCATAATCCGATGGAGCATAGTCCTGTAGGTATCATATGAGCTACATGGGCAATATAAGGAGGAAGGACAACTCTGGAGTGTCACACTATAACATCAGAAGGACCCTGTACACAAAACCCATCAAAAAATTGCAACCTGATCTAAAGCTAATCATTAGACATGTTAGAGTTCAGATCCTCACTTGTACTGGGCTGCTTTTCCCATCTGTGTGTTCAGAGTCATTTGCTCCCATTTCCTCTCTACACTCGCCCCTGTTCTTACTCTTCCTCCTTGGGTCTTCCTTCTAATATGCCACAGTCTTTGAGTTTAGAGAAAAGACAGAGTTAAATAGAATTTCTCTATGTCAAATTTCCTTTGTATGACGTGTGCTCCAGACTAGCTCTAACTACTCCCTCATAAAAACCTTGCTTATCTTTAGTATATCACATATATCATAGTGTGATATGGGTGAGTTTTTAATGAGCCTGAAATTTCTAGGAATCCAGAACTTAAGTAATATTCCACTATTTTCTTTTCTCTATAACTCAGTCTCTTATAGAGTTGCCATTTCATTTGGTGTGAAAAAAAATCACGTAACATTTTTCAACACAAATTTTCAACACGTTAACAATTTTACATTGAAATTAAACAACTTATTGTAAGGTGTAAATTTAGATGTGTGCTTGAAAATCCTTTATAGAAAAAATGCTACTTAAATATCAATATATAAAGAATGGTTTAGAAACTAAAGGCAAACTACTCAGTATTTTTCTCAGTTTACTCATTTATACTGTGTATACCTTTAGAGGTAAGAAGGATTAGATTGAGATTAAAAATGGCTCATAAACAGTCTTACTGCTGTTATAATTCTACATATTATAAAATATTTAACTCTGATCACAGCATACTGTGACACAGGTCTTCATTTTAAGTATAAGCATGTTCAAGTTTAAGAAAGCTAAGTAACTGAACAAAGATGTAGAGATAATGTGACACTAGATGTGATACTAGCTTTGTAGTGTAAAGAATGCAAGATGGAGGGAGACATGGGGTCTTCTTTTACAGTTTCATAGAGCCACTGAAATCAGACAATGTGTGGTCTTGTTTCAGTCCCTGAAAGAAGGCCTTGAGAAGCCATTTCATAAATCTTTGAAGAAGAAACCTTAGTTGGAATGGAAACTCTATGATATGGGAACCCCCAGGACCACGGGACACCTTCCACAGAAATCTACAGGCATAGAGTAGAGCCAGTCCAAGAAAGAGATCACATTTGCTATGGGCAGCAGAGCTAGAAGGACAGAGTTACCTAAGTTCTTTGGAACTGAGATGATGCCGTCATGAGTCCCAGGTGCTAGACATGGAGCTGAATGATTTGTTTCCCCTGCTGACTGTTAGTTTGGCTTGGTTCAGTCTTTCCTCGCTATGTCTTGATTCTTCCACTTGTGAATGGAATGTATACTCTGTGCCATTGTTTGTTGGAAGTGTATAATTTTTGTTTGCGTATTTGTTTGGTTTTAATTAATTTATTTACTTTTATTTTACAAGGGGCCATGGGAGGTTAACTTGGACTGTTAAGCAATTTTAGTTATTGTTAAAACAAAAAACTGTGGAGATTTTTGAAGCCACACTGAGTGCATCTTGTCTGAAAGATGGCTCTAAGAATATGGGGGCCCAGAGCAGAGTGTTGTAGTTTGAATTTCAAATGCCACTCCCATAGGCTCATACATTTGAAAATTTGGTCTCAGCTCGTGGCTTTGTGTAGGAAGGTTATGGAATCTTTAGGGAGTGGATGTCACCGGAGGAGGTGGGCACATGGGAACAGGCTTGGAGGCTGTATATTGGCTCCACTTCCTGTTCACTTTACACTTCCTGAACGTAGAAACCATGTGACCGACCAGCCTCCAGCTTCTCTCGCCATGCCTTCTCTGCCTCCGGCCATGTCTTCTCAACCACGATGATGCATATCCCTCAGGAACTGAAAAGCAGTCATGAGCAGTTTCTCCCTTAAAATGCTTTTGTCAGAGTACTGAATAAGAAGAAAAAAAGTAACCAAATAAGGGCCAACATTGGAGGGTGCTAAATGTTACATTTCATAATATCTATCCAAAGGATTAAAGAAAGAGACATTGAGTATATGTTTGAATTCCATAACAAGAGGTATCTTAATTACTTAACAAAAGGTAGTTAAAATAAAGAATCTGTTTATGCCTATACATATACTTAAAATATGACGTCACAGCAGTTCTTTAGTAATAATATAGACCTGGAGCATTTCGCAAGCCTGATAGTTCTCTCACTGAATCCCAAAAGGAGAAACTAGCACTGTTAGCAATATTTCCAATACTTTAAAAAACAATGTCTACAAGCTAAGCTTCTCTGTGTTTCTAATTGGTTATTTAATGCTTTTCATCTGTCATGAAAAGAATCAATTGACAGCAAAGAGAAAAATTGAAGTGATGAGAAGAATCCTTTCCTCTGTTACCAAAATGGTAGTTACCTCTATGGTAAATCTGGATCTTCACTCAAAAGTTCTTGTTTTACCAAACATATAGTATCTTTAACTACATAGATACTGATACTGAACATCACAGGGAAGAATATGGATAGACCATGGCTGCACAGTGGAAAGAAAACCTTTGAATTCAAACTGGTTTAAGAAGCATACAGCTTGAAGATGAAGGGTTTAACTTTAAAGTACACACCATTGCTAAGTCCTCATCTTTATGGCTATCTAATTTGCATCCGTATCTGTTCTTCCACCTATGGGACTCATTAATGGATTGAATTATGACTATGTAACTTTGAATCCTCAATTTCCAACTAACTGTTTATCTTTTCATTTTAACTACATAAATGAATGAATGGATTCATTTGTAAATTTAATATTCCCTTCCTTCGTTTGGTAAAAATAGCTGGGTACTTCTGAGGGTTTTTTTTTTGTTTTGGTTGTGCTTTACTTTGTGCACAAGTTGTTAGTAGTCCTCATGCAGGGAAATATCAGAGGTAAATGACAAAACTAACTGCAAACCTTTAAGGTCATCTTAAACAAATAAGATATGCTATAAAGAAAACATTGGCATTATAGGAAAGGAAAAAAATGAGACTTGACCTTGAAGCTGCCCCTTTCTCCAAGCTCAATTGCATGATAAATGAATTTACTTTTGCTTTCTACACTCAAGGAAACACTAATTAGTTAAGCATCATAAAACCAACACTCAGCTTCATGTTTGGGGGTTGAGTTGCTACACAGAGTCAGGATACATTTTCTGTGACATAATATTTTTATAGTGAAGCAGCCAAAATACCACAAATGCATAGCATGGGCTGCAAGCATCCTGGCCCTTCCAGGCATTTCTGCGGCTTGGCAGTGATAAATGCAGGTAAAATTTAAGTTGCAGTTAAGATCAAATTACAGCAAACACTGCCTTTTCCAAAAATTTAAAAGTTGCTGAAACAGCTTCTCTATTACTTGGGGCAGCACGGGAGGGTGGAGGGGGAAGTGCTTGCATGTCCATCATCGACTAGGTCTTTAGAGCAAATTCTCACAGTTGTCTCTTCTCGGGGAGTGCAACGTCCTACCCAGTCAAAATAAACAGCAATAGAAAAGTCTTCCCTCCCATTTCCACAACAAGCATGTGCAGTGAACCCCAGAGCACTTTGTGACTTCCTCTCTTTGCCTCAAATCTCTTTTTCTGGCACTGAGTTTACGAGATAATTCCTCAATTTCAGAAGCTATCAGAAAATAACAAAAACCATGAGCATGCACAGTATAGAATAAGCACCATTACTTTCTAGACCTATCTACCAGTGATATCCATCACACACACAAATTCCTAAAGTAGAACTTATTTATATGAGTACAACTTGGGGAGGTTTTTCTTTGTCTTTTCCCATTAATTTTTAATCAGTTTGGTTACATCTAATAACTACTGTAACATGAAAAACAATGAGACCTGTGTGATACTTGTAATACCCTGTGATTAAACGTTGGGCATTAACACCAGGGATAGCTTCTTAAGAAAGGAAAGATAGTACATTCTGGTTTTTGTTTTTTTTTAATGACTTTATTTTTTGGCATAATAAGTGTGAAATTCTTTTTTTTTAATTTTAACAGTTTTCTGACATTGACTGTATTCATTCTGTTTTTTTCAGTTATTTGTAATTGATTAAGATGGTATTTGTGCTTTGGTATGATAAGGCTTTCCTTTAGATGCACAAAGACACATATCACATTTCCTTTCATATGTCTATACCTTAAGTTCCAGAAAAGAAATGTATTATATTCAGATCAACACACACACACACACACACACACACACACACACACACACACGTCATAAAATAGAAGAGGCCTATTTGGATGTATGAAGGTGACTAGTAATACGTCGAATAAGAGACAAAACAAGGTAATGGGGAGTGAATTGGTGTACACAATACATTTGAACAAAAATGGTCCTATGAAACCTGTTGCCTAGTACTACATATGATACTAAATGTTTTTCAGAATATGAAGTGTAGTTCTAGGGGAAAAAAATGAAATGGCGTAACCTTTCTAAAGTTGATAGGCCTTTTCACTAAGCACTGCTCATCTTAGTACTTCCAGGGGATTTCTCTTCTCCTCCTGACCTCTCTCAGCTGTCTGCTCTAGCTAAGACTTCAAGGAAGATATTGAATAGGTATGCAAAGAGTAGACAACCTTGTTTTGTTCCTGATTTTAGTGGGAATGCTTTGAGTTTCTCTCCATTTAAGTTGGCGTTCACTAAGAATTTGTTGTAAGTTGATTTTACTATGTTGAGGTATGTCCTGAGTATCTTTATTAGCAGGTGATATGATAGCATATGTAAGTGACACAAAAAAATTTCATCAGGAAACTCCTACAGCTGATAAACACTTTCAACAAAGTAGCTGGATACAAAATTAACTCACAACAATCAATGCCCTTCCTATATACAAAATGACAAAAGACTGAAAAAGAAATTAGGGAAACACTTCTCACAATAGCCTCAAATAAACTTGTGGTAATGCTAACCAAGAAAGTGAAAGACTTGCGTGATTAAAAATTTTAAGAATTTGAAGAAAGAAATTGAAGACGATATCAAAAGATAGAAAGATCTTCCGTGCTCATGTTTCAGTAAAATTAAAATAGTAAAAGTGTCCATCTTACAAAAAGCAGTGTACAGATCCAGTGCAATCACCATCAAAATTACAACACAGTTCTGCACAGATCTTGAAAGGATACATCTCAGCTTCATATGAAAACACACGCACAAAACAAACAAACAAAACAACAACAAACCAGCAAAACTAAAACAATCCTGAACAATAAAAGAACTGCTGGCACTATTTCCAACTTCAACTTGTACTAACGAGCTATAGTAATAAAAACAGCATGATATGGGCATAAAAACAGATATGTTGATCAATGGAATCAAATTGAAGACTCAGGTGTAAGTCCACACATCTACGGATACCTGAATTTTTTTTATAAAGAAGCTAAAAATGCACCCTGGAAAAAAGACAGCATCTTCAACAAATTGTGCTGGTCAAAATGGATGTCTGCATGTAGAAGAATGCAAATCGATCCATACTTATCACCTGGCACAAAACTCAATTCTAAGTGGATCAGCGACCCCCAAATAAAACTAAATATGCTGAACCTGATAGAAGAGACAGTGTGAAATAGCCTTGAACTCATTGGCGTAGGAGAAGACTTTCTGAACAGAACACCAATATCACAGGCACCAAGACTGACAATAAATGGGACCTCATTAAGCTGAAAAGCTTCTGTTAGGCAAAGGACACTGTGGTGATATATATGAAAAATTTGCCTGATGATCAGAGGACAGAACAAGCCACTAGATTAAACATAGATGCCAGGCAGTGGTGGTACACACCTTTAATCCTAGCGCTCAGGAGGCAAAGATCTGTCTAGATCTCTGTGAGTTCAAAGCCACTCTGGATTATATGAGATTGATTCAGTCTAGGAGAGAAACAGAGCCTGGCAGTGGTGGCACACACCTTTAATCCCAGCATTTGAGATCTCATGGCCCTGCTACCAGTATTTAGGAAGCACACATGGCTTTAATCCCAGCACTAGGAAGTAATATGGCTGGGTGGAGAAAGGTATATAAGGTGTGAGGAGACAGAAGTAAAGCCCTTTCCAGCTGAAGGCTTTTTCAGTTGAGGAGTCCTTTTCAGCTGAAGCCTTTTTGGCTGGACCCCTTTTGGCTGAGGATTCAGAGACATTCAGTCAGAGGATTCGTGGAGTTGGTGAGCTGAGACATGGCAGTGGCTTGTTCCTTTGTCTCTCTAATCTCTTAGCATTTACCCCAATATCTGGCTCTGGGGTTTTTATTAAAAGACCTATTAGATTTCGTGTTACAGGACGCTGTCATTGAAACACAACAGTGGTGTATAGAACAGGAAAAGATATTTTATCAGCCCCACATTCTGTTGTGGACTAATATCCAAACTATAAGAAGAACTCAAGAAAATATGTATCAAAAAAACCGAACAACAAATAATCCCATTAAAAAAATAAGGAACATCTAAACAGAGAATTCTCAATTGAGGAAACTCAAACAGCTGAGAAACACTTAAAAATATCTTCACCATCCTTTGCCATCAGGGAAATGCAAATCAAAAATACTTTGAGATTTCATCTTACACTTGTCAGAATGGCTAAGATCAAAAACACTAATGACAGTCTATGTTGGAGAGGATGCAGAGCAAAGGGAACACTCCTCCACTGTTGGTGGGAGTGCAAATTTGTACAACCACTGTGGAAATCAGTGTGGCGGTTTCTCAGAAAATTGTGAATTGATCTACCTCAAGACTCAGCCATACCACTCTTGGGCATATACCCAAGGAATGCTCAATCATAGCACAAAGATACATGTTAAACTATGTTCATAGCAGCATTATTTGTAATGCCAGAACCTGGAAACAACCTAGATACCCCTCAACTGAAGAATGGATTAAGAAAATGTAGCACATATACACAATGGAGTACTACTCAGCAGAGAAAAACAATGACATCATAAAATTTGCAGGCAAATGGATGGAACTAGAAAATATCATCCTGAGTGAGGTAACCCAGACTCAGAAGGACAAACATGGTATGTACTCAC